>JANZXP010000003.1:6159878-6192527 GCA_027576715.1 Erythroxylum flavicans | reverse complement strand
ATGCATGTACAGTCATTTACATGTGCAAAATTCACTATTCACTTATATGTGTATGCATGAACATGTCAGGACAATTCGAAGCACTTATAAACTATTCCAAATTACTATTTTACCTTTCCCATTGGTGATGGGATGTTACAAACATGGACAACTATTAATTGTAATTTTGGCTTTTTAATTAATTATTGGCTAAGTTACGTAGTTTGATCCAGACAAGGGTAATAAAGTGGCTCAATAAATGATCTAAATTAATAGGTCAAAATTTGGGTGAAAAATGAATCCCTTTTAGTATAGATCGGACCCATATCGGACTTGTGATGGGAAAGCTTGATATAAAAGCTATATATATAGGTTAACGTCTCCTACAGTTGTTCATATAAATCACAAGCATATAGATCCTCTGACCCGCTAAGAGAGCTTACGTATTGAGAAAACTGTAGAAAGGCATTATCCACATGTCGGGAAGCATAATCCGTAAAGGCCCAGGGAGATTGGAGATTGTTTGGTGCTCGAAAATTGCTTCAAAATTAGAGATGGAACTGAAATCAGGTATTCCACATTTCCTTCATTTTTAACCCTTTCATGAACAAGCTGGGATACGTAATAAAGTCTATGCCACATATTACATCTTTTACCTAGGCTATGTTGTCGATGTTGCTTATCAAGTTATGATCGAATGACCTAAAACATTAACAAATTAGCTCTCAATTGCATTCGATATGAATGAGATGCAACACCCGACTCTATGTATTTGGATATATCAAGTTACAACATAAAAAATGAAATTGTTTAAATTCACCCTTTGGAAACTATTAACGAAACACATGAACCTCCAAAAATGCATTAATCTGGTGATATATCACTTCCCATATTTATGCTCATTTCGCACTGATATATGACCCAAACTAGACTCATCATTCCATTATGCCATTTTGGAAACCAAATTAACACACACACACACACACACACACACACACACACACACACACAAAACATACACACACATACGCACAAAAACACTCACACATGTGAAAAATAGAGCTATTGACATCAATTTCAATTCATCGACAAGCCTATCCTCAAGAACATGATAACCCAACACAATGTTTAAATAAACATTATGTCATGCCCAAAACAATGCACCAATAATTTATTTTCATTTATAACCAACTCAAATGTAGCATCAAAATATGAACCCAAGTAATGATTCATCTAATCCTAACCCTAACAATCCCTAATTTTTTGCAATGTAGATGTTCATCCATTATGAATTATAAGTCATAATCATTATCTCCAAATAATCCATAATTCCTACTAATATTGAAAGGAAATGTTGGGGGATAGAAATACCTAAAATTCATATATAAGTGTAGAAAACAAAGATGTAATAATTATACAAAAATTCACAAAACCTAACTTCAGAAAATTTTGGGTTTTCTTTTTTGCAAAGAACATTATATTGGATCTCCAGATCTTATTGATTGATGGGTAAAATCAAGTATAAACTAGGTTGGAAAAGGTAAAAATCACTAGAAGGTGCAACAGGAAGGTTTAATTTGGAAGAAAATTAGAAGAAGAGTGGAAGCAATTTGTCATAGACATGAGTTTGCTGCATTAAATCTCAGGTGGATATGGGCTTTACATAATATTATGTTTAGGTTATGTTCACAATATAGAGTATATTAAGTGTGTGTTAAATAAAGCGTTGGGTCCACAAGGGTGTGACTTGCAAACGTGTTTGATATACAAGGGAAGATGAGAAAAACATGATTATGTGTTCTTAAAACACAAGTTACATATGAATATGACACAATACTATGTTTATACACTGAATCAGAAATAAAGAGACAGAAGTTATATTAAATGAACACAATAAGAATATGGTACCATATTATGGCTATATTAGAAACTTTTTAAAATTTATTTTCCCACTTAGAAGGACATGGCCTCTACATGGTGACATGTTGACTAATACAGTAAGGATATGGGTTTATTATGACTATTTTCAAAATGGGTGCTCTCAGCTTCTGTATATTATTTAAGCTGGAACTTAACATGGCACCATATTATTCCCATATTATATATGAAAGAATTTAAATAATATTACCTAGTGAACATAGGGGTGTTTAGAGGCATGTTTTGCATACCTATAATTAGAGGTGAATATAGGAACTACACAGTGTTATGTTAGTCCCATGTTCAAATGAAGTAACTATTATTTCTTCATACAATGGGGATATAGGGTGGACAAGCTTAAGTGTTCTCCTACATAGGTGATACATGGGGCTATGTTTAGGCCATGTTCAAATCTATTAATCAATTGTAAATTGATGTAGGTTAACATAGGAGTAGCTATGGTGATGTGTTGTTGTCTTGACAAACACGATAGGTAATTATAGGCATATTACTATTGTGCTAACCTACAAACCTCCAAAATCACATTTTACTAATCCTAAGTACTCATCCATAAGAATTAAATTAAGATTTAATAAAATAAATATCAGATCATGGGAATAACATTAAGCAATATCCTAAAACTACTAGAAAAAGAACTTAAACTCTATAAGTAACTTAAATCAAAACATTAAAAACAAATATACATTAGGTCACCTCTCAATAAGCACTTCTCCATAAATCATTTAGCTAGACTTCTTACTCGAATTTTTCCCCTACGATTCCTTAGTTCTATGGATGGTGTTACCTTTTTCATTTTTGTTAATCACCTCAATCTTCTTCTTCTTTCCAACAAGTTCATTAGCCTTCTAGAGTTTCGTATACTTTTTTAGAATGAGGTTATCCTTCTCTCTTTCTTTTTCTTGTATGACACATATCTCTATGACATCTTATGTGATTGCTTCTTATGTAATATAAGACATTTTAGTGTTAATCACAACAAAACAGAGGCAAGCATCATGATTATTAATAATATGATTTATATTTTTGGTTCTCATAAATTCTATTTCTTCTTTCCTAATCCCTAGGATCAACTTCCCATTATGTACATCTATCAAAGCCTTAGAAGTAGCAAGAAAGGGTCATTTTAAAATTAATAGCACATATATATGTTCCTCCATATCTAAAATCACAAAGTCTAATGAAAAGTAAATTTACCAATCTAACCAACACATCCTCTATTATACCCTTAAGATACTTTATTGATTTATTATAAACTAAAGGCTTATCCTAGTTAGGCTGCGATCACCCAATATTAATTTATTAAACAAAAAATAAAGCATTAGATTAATTATAGCTCCTAAATTTGCTAATGCATTATTAATAGATAAACTACCAACTTTGAAAGGGATAGTAAAACTCTTTAGATCTTTTATCTTTTGAGGTTGCTTATTCTGAAGGATTTCGGAGCACTTTCCACTCAGGTTCACTATCAACGTTTCTTTGAGTTTCTCTTTGTTTGACAGGAGATCTTTGTATCATGGCATCTACAATAGATATTCAACTAAAGGCAAATAACTTTCTAATTGTTTTACTTGCACTCCCTACGATACTTAAATTCACTTGTTCTTTCAAATTAGGCTGAGTGTTGCTATATAAAGTACTTTATTGCCTCTTACATGGAGGCTTATTGAGTTTAAAGCATTGAATTCGTTTCTTAGAAGTGAGCTTTAGTTCTATTAAAAAATTTCATTATAAGATCCTCAAGATTTGGTTTCTGTTGTTGTTGTTGTTGTTGAAATAGTATTGGAGGTATTTGTCTTTATTATCTTTAGTTGCTCCATTAGAAATTTGGATGGTTCCTTTATCTTGAATTGTTTATATTGTTATAAGGGTTATTTTGAGATTGGCTTCTAACAAAATCAACATGCTTATATTGTTACCCTTGAGTATAAGTTTCTTGGCATTCATAATTAGGATGTCCTCCACCATAAATGTCACAACTTATTACTGACATCAGATTAGCTGCCAAACTGATGTTAATTTTGCTACTTAGAGTCTCTAGCTTGGCTTATAATGTTACTACCATATCATCATTATAGATCCCAATTCTTTGTAGGTTTGGTCTTCTATTGCCCCACTAATAGTTGTTCAATGAGTTGTTTTCTATAAGATCTTGCAATTCTTCAGGGGTTTTGAAGATGGTGTTTCCCCCTAAAAATGCATTTATCAACTACTTAGTCGACTAGTTCAGCTCACTCTGGAATATCTACATCCTTACCATAATTAGATGCATCTATTAAATTTTTAACTCTTCCTCTCCATAACTAAAATTGAATATTATTACCTTTATTACTTACATTAAGACAACAACACCATTAATGTTCGTTCTTAAGTATAGGAATAGAATTATGAACATAAAAAAATTCAACATCAATATGTAATTTAAACTATTAATTCATGTATCAATGCCAACACAAACATATAAAAAAATACAGTTAGCAAGCCTATCATATGTGCATCAATACCAATTTTCAAATCTTTGCTAATGTTTCTTGGTTTATAAAAGACAAATCTATAAGCTTTTTCTTTATAACCTTCCTTTAGGCCTAAAAACATGCTATTATTACACTATTGTGGTTATTGCAGTTCTATTTCTCAAAAGACTTGGAACTATGATAATGATAGATGATTTCAAACTTAAAGTCATTAGCCTAAAGCCTTTACACCTATAAATGCAACCTAACACTAATAAATTTTAAGCTTATGTTCTTATTCTTCAAAGCTACTATCTCCCTATCTAGATCATCAATATGTTTAAACCATTGTTCTTTAATGACCTCCTTCTTCATGAATACCACGAGACTATTACAAGCCCTTATGGTTTTATCCTTAGCCTCACTACTTTCCATTACTTGCTTGTCTAGCTTCTACAAACCCTCTCATAACCCATGACTATGGAAGTGATAATTAGAACAAACAACAATATTAAGCCTATAAAAAGGTAATAAAAACATGATGATCTAAGTAAACTTACTTTTTAAAAAATTATTTTAGAAAGTACATAATGTGGTTAAAAAGCATCTCCTTTAAGCTTTATCTATCCCTAGGAGTGACCATCCTATAGACCATCTCAAATATACTCCTAACCTATTCGAAGATGGTTTCAATGTTTTTCAAGTTTAACTTAGGAATAAGCATTCTTCTTCCCCTAGAGGCTTTCTATAAAACATAAAGGATAACCATGTTCTCCACTTAATGAGGAGAGTAAAGAGGAGAAGGATGAGAAGACTAGGAAACAAGGGTGGATGTAGTAGGTAGATTTGACTTCATCATTTTCGATCACCTTCTACTTCTTCCTATCCTTGAAAAATGAAGCCAACTAGTCTTTCTCCTTGTTTGCCTTAGTCCTTAGAAATATCTTGTTCATGTTTATGTTTGGCAAGGAAATGACAATGAAATTAGTAAAATTTTTAAAAACAAAAATGATAGAGATGAAGAAAAGAAATATATAATAATGCTCTTCTTTACAAGAAACTTATGATATAATCAAGTTTTGTGTGTATAGTACAATCTCTTAAGGTGGGAGAGAGATGATTCGATTAAATAGTTTTTAAAATAGTAACTTCAAAGATGCATTGTACTTATCTTATTAGAGAAACATCTCATCTACACCCCTCAAGATAACCATAAAGTTCCTTAAGACTATATAGTTTGATAGCTAGATAAATTTCTACTTCCAATAGTACATGCCTTTTGAAATTGTTGGCAACTAGCACCAACTTCTAGCACTTATGCTATACCATCTATTTTGCATTCCTACAAGCCGACATTAGTGCATAAACTTAAATAATATGAGGCAAGAGGATACTTCCCTTATATTTTGGGTGATGATTAACCTAAATCAACATGATGTAGGAATGTGGATGCAATTAGATAGAACTTGGGCTTGTGGCATTTAGAATTTAATAGTTTGAAGGATAAAGTAGAAGCCAAAATTTACACTTAAATTTTCATAATAAAAACCTAAATCATTAAGTATATGGTAATATACGTGTTTGTTGTTGTCTAGAAATATGAGTAAAATATTCATAAAGATATAGAATATCTCCCTCATATTCTTAAACTCAACTCCTCATAATTTATCAGGATATAAGCTTGCTTTGAAGTTTTTGTAAAAGTTCTTAAATATAGAGTCTGATGACAAGTTTAAAAGGTTAAGCCTCTTCTTAAACATGACTAAACCAGGTTCATATAACACTTTAAAAGGAGATATGGTTTTTTTTTTAATGGACACAAATAATGTTTCAACGAACTTATAGGACACAGGATTATGGCTCTTATAATTAGACGTTATTAAACTAACATCTTTATATCTTCCACAGCTAGAATTACCAGTTTCTCACCCTAAACTACTTTTATCATCCCTACTACTCTTAATAAAAACTACTAGTTAAGGGGATATCTGAATTAGAGAGGTTGAAATGCTTGAGATTTTTATTAGTGAATAGAGGAAAGAAAAGTAGAGATGATATGGGACTACTTATTTAAGGTTTGTTAAATTAAAGGTTTCATAACTAGAAGACTCTGTGGAGGGAGCAATTTTGATGTTGTTAAAGCTGGTTGCGTTAATTTTGGTACGTAAAGAGTTGTTGGGCACTAGGATGAGGGAGAATTGAAGGAGCCAATAAGAAATAAAGGTTTGCTTGACAAGAAAGGAGTCGTCAATAAATGCTATGATAAAGAAGAGAAGACTAATTTCATTCCTAAAAAGAACAAGAACTAGGCCTTAGGTGAGAAAAAATGTTCTACAATTTCTAAGAGTGGTAAGTCATATATGATTTGAAAGAAAGTCAAAAGGTTCAGTTGAAAAGTTGGACATAAAAGAAAAATTAAAGAAAATAACATAATATAATTATTATTTAGATTGATTATGTTGTTATTTTGAAATATTAATAAAGATTAATTTTATTATATTTCCTTTTATTAATTTATTTTAATTTAATTATGTCAAATATTTGAATACTAAGAGTAAGTGAGAAAACTTAAATCCTAAAGAGTTGAGTTGTTAAAAATAATCAAATTTATTATTCCATGATTACAAAAGAAGAGTGAATTATAAACTCAACTATAACACAATATTGTTGACAATCTTTATTCAATTTCTTACATCTGAAAAAATTCTTGTGACAATATCTATAGCTTGGTATATTAGCTTTAGAAGTTTTAATGAAGCACCATAGACAAAGGGATTAAATTTGGAAATGTTGTAGTAGTAATTTGTAATCAAACCAAGTTAGATGTCTCATAATGAACAAACTTATTCACAAAATCCCATATGAACCCGTCAACCATATTTTATATATCACAAACTTTAACTTCAGGCCCAAGATCTACCATCAAATTGTATGAATAGAGATAATGTAAAAAAAATAATTATTTTTCTATCCATAGCTCGATGAATAAGCTCCTTAACTACTTGAACTAGTTGTTGGATCCTTTGAACAAGCTCCTAAATATATGACAAAACCTACTACAACGTCTAATTTAGCTTTATAAAAGTTGTATCTTTATGTTATTAATGTCTTTCTACGTCTTTCTAAATGTGTGAACCTCCTAACGGGTCAAATTAACTTTACATTGATGAACTTCTATCAACAATCTATAAGAAACCTTAGCAGTTGTTTATAGAAACCTTATTAGGTCCCATCACAAGCCTAATAAGCAGATCTACCCACACTGATAAGGGTCCATTTTCCTTACTAAACTTCAGTCTATTTAACCTAATCCTTTTATTCGGCCTCTTTATTATCTTTAATCTGGATCAAATTTGATTTTCTTCTCCTTAATTTTATAAAACTCGTAATTAATAATTGTCTAGTAGGAATTTTAATTCCATCATTATCCCCTTTAGAATAATATTAATTACAAAAGCTGTAATAAAAATGAAAATAGTAAAAATGACTAAGAAAATCAATGTAATTGTCGACCAAAATAAAACATTTGATCCAAAGATAATGAAAGTCTACCCTTTAGTTTTGTGAGACACAGATCCAATACAATCATGCGTATCTAATACCTTATTGACAGGATTAAGTAAATGGAGTGTAACAAATTGTAATGATACCTGTATGAACTAAAATGTTTCATTTTTTCATTTGTCAGTCTCGATTTCTCTAAACTTTCTGCTAAACTTCATTAAAAGAACTTATTTAAACTGCATTAGAGAAAACATTTATGGGATTAAGCACTTATATCCCTTTACATATTATCAAAATCATAGATCTATCTATGTACTGAAGACGTAGGTTTAAGGTCAATCTTTATATATGCCCAATGACCTTTCAAATACTTAAGCTCGACATAGATCTTAAGACTTTCACTTGTGTTATGACAATGTTTGAAAAACTGAATGATTGAGCATAAAATGACGATCATCAATACTCATATAAAATGTAAGGTAATAATAGATGAAAATTAAAACAACTATCTTAGAATCCCATTACAATGATCCCTAACTAATAGTTTTTAAGGACTTTAACAAGCCCATACTGTATATATGTCTCACAAAGTTGATCGGGCATAGTCTTTTAGTTAGTGGATCAACAAACATGTGGTCAATCTTTACATGCTCCATTATGATGTCACCTTTTTTCACTAATTCCTTTATGGTCAAATACTTAACCTCTTAATGCTTAGACCTTATGATATTTTATTGTTGTTATTGAACAATACTACAGAGAGATTATCATAGTAAAATCGAATGGGTCTAGTAATTGAATTAACAATAGATAGTTTAGAAATCAAGTTCCTAAGCTAAACTACCTATAAAGCAACCCTATAACATGCTACTGACTCTATATGCATAGTCAAAGAAGTTATCAGTTTTTGTTTGATGCTTTTCGACGAAACAACACTATCTGCTAACGCGAAAATGTACTGTAAAGTGCACTTTTTATCTTTTGGACATATAGAAAAAATCTGAATTTATATAACCAATGAGGTCAAGATTATTATCTTTCTTAAATGTCAACATATAACCCTTAATTCCCTTGAGATATCTCAAAACTCACTTGGCTGCATTCTAGTGGTCTATTTTCAGAATAGCTAGATATCAATCTAGTAATCCAATAACGAATACAATGTTTGATCGAGTGCTTACCTGGATATACATCAGGCTACCAGCTACACTAGAATAAGAAACATTCTTTATAGTCTCTCTCTTTACATAATTCTTTGGACATTATCCCAAAGATAATCTCTCACCATGAAGGTAGGGTGTTATAATGTGTTTATAATAAGTAATATTAAACCTTTGCATTACTTGTTCAATATATGCACTATGTAAGAGACCTAATAAGTTTTGAGATATGTCTCGATGAATCTAAATACTAAAGACGAAAGATGCTTCACCAAGGTCCTTCATGTCAAAATGCTTGGCCAAAAGCTACTTAACCTCATGTAGCATGGTCAAGTCATTTGATGTGAGGAAGATATCATCCATATACAATAGAAGAAAAATAACCTTGTTCCCTTTTACCTTGTAATACAAGCATCTTTCAACTTTATTTTCAATGAAGCTAAATGAGGTAGCCTCATCAAACTTTAGGTACCATTATCTGGAAATTTGTTTCAAACCATACGTCAATTTCTTAATTTATAGAAAATGTTAGCTTTACTTTGACCTTCAAATCCTTCAGGTTGTTCCAGACCTCTTCATAAAGATATCCATTTAGGAAAGCAATTTTGGCATCCATCTGATGTAGCTTTATATAATAATGAGTTATTATTACTATAATCACTCTATACGCATCCTTAGATGATAAAAAAGAAAAGGTGACCTTAAATTCAATCCCTTCTCTTTGAGTGAACACTCTAGCAACTAACTGGGCTTTAACCTACTCAACTTTACCTTTAGAGTCCTTTTTGATCTTATAACATCCATTTACAGATGAAAGGTTTACAATTATGATACAAATTAACAAGCCTTTATACCTTATTATGCTTTATGGATTACATCTCATCCTTTATTGCATCCTACCACAAATCTGCATGAGGTCCAAAAATAACTTTCATAAAAGTAACTAGATATACTACATGTTCAATATTACAGTCTTGTTCATCCAAATAGACTATGTAATAAGATGATATAGCAGGTTTTCTCACTCCAATGGATCTCGTTAATCAAATTATTTCAGTGTGTTCACGTACTTGAGGAACCTTAATTTGTATAGATATAGATTCTTGTCCTTGTACTGGTATGGTATTAAGACCGTGATCCACTAGTTATGACTGTATGAGTGATAGATATAAAATAAATACAGCATCCACCCTTTTATCATCTAAAAGATGAGAATGAACACCCTCATTAGGATGACATGGATCATTCTCATCATAGACATTATGCTTTAAAAACTTAGTTATTTGTGATTCCACTAATTTAGATCCTCCATCTCTACAATAATAAAATACACATCGCTTAGAGTGGTAGGGATACCCAACAAAATAATGAGTGGAACAAGAATTAAATTATCTTCATAAGAATTATAAATGTACCTCAGCAGTGCAGCACTATACATGAAGATGAGTGGCTAGGCTTCCCCTTTCTAAATTTCAAAAGGTGTCTTTATAACTAATTTGCTTGGGACCCTGTTAAGTATATATAAGGTAGTCTTTAAGGCTTCACCTCAAAGATAAATAAGTAAATTATTCATGCTCTGTATTAACTTCATCATGTCTTTTAACGTGTGATTTCGCCTTTCGATCACACCATTTTTCTCAGGATTACTTGGTATAGTGAACTAAGCCACTAGTCTATGTGATTCTAAATATTTGGAAAACATACCTTTTTTTCCCTAAAATCCTATGTTTGTCGTAATGTTCACCTCCACGATCAGATATAACAATCTTAATTGACCTTAAATTAGTTCTCAACTTCAGTTTTAAAGATCCTGAATTTATCAAGAACTTTAGACTTTTCTTTAAGCAAAAACACATATCCATAATGGAAAAATAATCAATATATGTCAAAAAATATCTTGAATTACATTATGTAACTGTATAGGTGTACAAATGTCTGTATGCACGAGTTTACTAACTAGAAGCATGATTTAACCCCTTTTTTCTATATTTTGGTCAACTTACTCTGCAGTGTTCAACACATGTTTCCATATCATCATAATACAGAGTTTGGAGAATGTTATCCTTTATCAATCTCTCAACCCTTTTCTCTAGAAATGTGGCCCAATCTTTTATGTCATAACATTTATGACTTTTCCTTTATCAGGGGTCTCTTTCTAGTAACATGTTCGACAATAGATGAAGAAGCATATATCTTATTAGGGGCAAGATATATTCTATATAAACCATATGATAAGAAGGTCATAACAATTTATTGTGTATTGAAAGATAATTTTAGAAGTGAATTTTCAAATACAAAATTGTAACCTTCTTTATCTAAAACAAATATAAAGGTCAAATTCCATTTAAAAGATGATATACATAATGTTTCATATTAAATAAGTTCGAGCCATATATTTAAATTCAAACACACATCCCCTATAAAGTCTACTTTCACTTCTTCGTTATTTCATACCATCAATTTTTCCTCCTCTTTATTCGACTTCCTCTTTATCATGAATCTTTATATCGTGGAAGCAATATGATTAGAAGCTCTACTATCTAGCCACCAAGAACTTGATGTGGCTATAGCTACATTAGACTTATATATCACATAAGTCGAGGAGTTACCTAATAGTTTCTACCTTTCTTTCCAGATTTTATGTTTATGATATTCCAGCTTCTTATGTCCCTTTTTGTACAAAAGAAACATCGCATACTCGAACCCACTAGACCCTTAATTGTATTGGACTCACTTACATCTTTATGTGAAGGAAATTTAGATTCTTACCATTAAACTTTTAAGGCTTTACCTTTCCCTTAGTTGCTATTAAGGTCGTATGAGTTATTTCTTTTGCTTCTCTTCTTTAACAATATACTAAGTAATCAACGAATTATGTCCTAAGCTTTATCTTGAGAACTATATGTGGTAGCTAAAATAGGAAACTATGATGGAAGAGTATTCAATGTTTGGTGCACAACATAAGCATTATGAACATAAATGTTTAATGCCTTCAGCTTGCTTTGGAGGTAAACTCAACAAATGGTTTGGTATAGATCTCTTTATGGTCAAATATCACATCCTATTTGACCTTTTTTAGGCTACATATATTACTCTCTCAGCCTCTGAACTGATGTATATAGGTGTTGGCAATCTTTTTTTGACAATGGTCGTATTGATATCCACCATCTCCATAGCAAACTCTACATCTTGTTTGCTTTTCTTAAAGTTGAAATCAATAAGGGTTCAATGGTGTCACTATTATTGTTTACAGAAAATGTGACTACAATATTAATAACGCAAATCCTCAACACAAATATAGGACAATAACATTACTAAAAGCTATAAAATAATATATGTACTAAGCATCTTATTACGCATATCATGAAACACCTGTAGGCTAAATACACAATACATATAGATAGGACCTCAATATAAAAAGTTATCAGAGCACACACCATCAACCTTTGTTATTCTACCACTTGTGGACGAATAGACCACTTAAGCAATGATTATCCTCCATTAAATGCCTTTATTATTTATTAGTATTTGTATTATTATTTATATTTTTATGTTATTTATTTGTATTTATTTATTTATGTTGTTAATATTATTTATTATTTATTATTATTATTTTGAATTTGAATTTGAATTTTCTTATTCTTATTTATTCTATTGATTCTTTTTTAATATAATTATTAGTTTATATTTTGAGCTTTTGTTTTTTTTTTCAAATAGTTCTCAGAACCTTTTTTTTCCCTTCATGTAGGTTTATCAAAAACAACTTCTCTATTAGTTAGGGATAAGGCTGTGTATTATAGGACCTCCTTAGACCCTCATCTCAACTAGATTTCTACTATAATATTGTTGTTGCTGTTGTTGTTATTGTTAAGACTGGAGACATCTCAAGCATACAAGCAAAATAGTCTAAATACTAACTTAAAAGACCACTGTGGTGATTACATTCCCAATAGTATTAACAAGGGTTACACTTATATGTTATCCTCATATTCATATACATGAGTATAAAATATGTGACAACTTATCACTTATAAATGCAAAATTCCCATGCACAATCTCATTGTCACATATCAATGTTGAAAATATTATCAATAAAATTTATTTGATAATTAATCACAAAGAAAATCTCAATAATAGTGATAATCATGTGATACCAACACAATAAATGCAACTTATGAGAAACCAAAACCACATTATCTCAACTTCCAAAAAAATCACATTATCTTCTTTATTTCAAGTCAAATGTATGAAAATTCACTCAATAATAACTGATAACCTTATTCAATTTTTCTTAAGTTAAGTCTTATTTATTACCAATGTAATAAATCCAGATAAATTTAAAAAATCACTTTATAATATTCACCATCCCTGAAACCTAACCCAAAATAACTTGAGGAGTCTTTTATGAATGTTGGAAAATTTGAGTTTTTTTTGTCCTATAATGTACCGACATTAACACTACGCGTATAGCTAAATGGCTTATGTGGTGCACGTGCATGCCTCACGCATTATTGAATGAGTGTTACACGTGCCAGATGCACAAAGACGTGCACTGACCTTCATCGTGCATTTGGTCCATACTCCAGACATGCATAAACGTGTCCATTGCTTTATGGCGCGTGTGACACACACACAATAACGCACGAACATGCCAACTACCTTTAGTGTGTGTGACGCATGCATCAGATATGCTTCCAAACCAAACCAAACCAAACATACCCAGATTCCCGCCAAACCAAACATACCCAGATTCCCGCCTAAGTAGAGGATGGGGAGGGTAAGATGTACGTAGTCATGCCCGCATCTTCGATGGCGATACAGAGACTGTTTCCTTATAGACCCTAGGCTAAGGTAAGAGCAAAAACAAATAACAACAAACAAACCAACACACACAAACAACAGAAACAAACCCAAGAACAAACCCACACAGACAAAAAACAAACATATCAAACCAATGCAAGTACATCATTGTATAAGTATAACAATATATGTATATGCATGAGGACTATAACCTATAGAATGCATATGAAACTGAAAATATATGAATGCATGAAGATGTAGATATGTGAGCAAGCATAAGCAGAGATATATAAAAATTGAAATGCAGAAATTAACGTAATAAAAATGCCAATAAAATAAAAGTACACTAGGTACATAATATATATATAATTACATACATAATTATATACATATACACTTCCTATATGGCCTATTCCGGATCTAACGTCTGCTATCTATTATAGCAGAGGTAGAACCTAATCATCTCTTATAGGAGACTCTAATTCCACCCTAAATGTTTTCTACTTATCCTAGGCAGAGGTCGTATCCTCATGGGGCTTCAGTAGGAAGGCAAGCCGTCGTTCGGAGGTACAGTCGACCGGCAAACAGACTATCCGCCGAACTAGGAGTCTATAACTAAGTTGTAGCCCTTCGACTCCGTGAAGGGCTACATATAGGAATGACAGGTCGAAACAATACACAAAATACACTAATCGAGAACAACAGAACATTCTCCCTAATTGCTTTAGAGTGATGAATCATATATTGATCACTCAAATACCTCCATATAGTTTATATTATATCTAATGACTATTAACCGAGCTATCCTTGACTATAATAAGTCATAAGTAGTATCAAAATATAGCAATAATATAAGATAACTTCAAATATCTCAAGTTAAAGATCACTTATACAATCATTACAATGGAAATTTCCATAGACATATAAGTAATGATCCAAATGGATTTCTCATATGAGATCAGTTTAGAGAACTTGTTCTCTAATAAGCAGCCACACGTTTATTTGAGTATCTTCATACTTTAATCTATAACATCAACTATTTTCTTCATAAGGAAAAACATAAAATATACTGGTCTTTTTATGTTCTATTAATGTTCAGTATTAATAGAATAATGATCACGAACAATTTAGGGATAATACATAAAATAATATATATTTTAATATATTTTCTATTAAAATTTCTATTTTTCATCAATAAAAATTTTATTAAAATTTTTATTTTATTATTAATTATTTACAATTTTATTAATAATATAAAATTATTATTATTAGGGTAAGAAAAATAATATAAAAATATTATTAATTATATCCAATTTTTGTTGCTAAACCTTCTCTAATCACTCTATCTCATAAATTGATATCGAGAGTACAGAAATTTATAATAATTATAGAAAGCCAAAATTGTTTCAATTAATCAGTAATCAGATCTACGTTGCCATTCACAATATTAGGATCTAATAATGCCTATATAAGTTGAAATAGTGGATTACAAAAGTAAGATATTGCGTCATAATAATTTAAATGGGCAAAAGTAAGTTTCCAATGATGTTCCCAACGTTTTACCAGCCAAATAAAATACACATCATTTATCTTTCTCCACCCAATAACCCAGGTAGAATTCCTCCATTAGTTCAGACTTTTCAGCTGATACTCCCAATAAACAAAATTTATGTAATCAATATGATATTGGCAAAACCTTAATCCAACTTAGCTGAATTGGTAAAAACGAATCCAACTCAAGTCTCTAAGGATTCCCTGTAATGTTCAACAAATCCGTTACGTATTGTTGACAATGGCAAGCACTTAAGTTTCATTATTCCTAATTGTTTTTTGGCAAAACTAGAAGCACTTGTACAAGCATGGATTCCTCTGCAGTACTTACAAGATATGAGCCAAAAGCAACTGTCACAGCACTTGAGTACCAATGTCAACTCATTCACTCTAAGACATTGCACGACTGATAGAACATAAAATGCAACCAAACAAAATTATAAAAGGAAAGTCAGTGTAACTTTAGTATGCTATAAGGAACTAATCAACACTTGCACCTAAAAGATCAACAGATATAGACATGCACAATGACATGAATCTTTGCGAGTAAGCCTAGAAGCACATATAGTTCAGGGTTCAAGGATTAGTTTCATCTCCCCATACCTATCCAAGTTCACTAAAAATAAATTCTAGGTATTGACATTCCACATGCAGTTTTCAATCCATTTTAAAATGAAACATTGAATCTGAGATTAATTTGATGTAATAGAAAGTTGCATTCTATGTAACATAAAATTCAAATTTTCGGTTCATAAATTATAGATTAATCCAAATTCCTTTCTACATAAAACATTGAAATAATTTTTTTTGAAATAACTATAGCTTGTCCCAAGTAATTGATAATTGTGATTTACATTATGTTTTAAAGTTTAATTTGTTATGTATTACATGTTAATTTGAGTGTTTAGTGTGTGATTAGGTTTTAATTGTGTTACTTTATGTGTTTAAGTGTTTTTATGGGTTAGTATGAGTATTTGAGCTTAAATATTATGTTTTTGAAGTACCTTGATGTGTTTGTTAGTGTTTCAAGGTAAACGACGAAGAACAAAAAAATTTCGAAGAGTTTCAGGCCAAAACCATGGCCCACGATCATGGCGCACAATAGGCCATGATTGTGACAAAAAGGCGAGCCAATAGGACCCAGGCCCAGATCATGCATTTTAGGCCACAATCGTGCATTTTGGGCCACACTCGTGATAGAGGGAGTTAGGCACTGGCCACGATAAAACAGCTTAAAAAGTCAAGTTTTGCGGGACTTTTTGGACCGTTTCGACCCTGAATCAACCCTAGCGCTTCCAAGATATAAATAAAACATTAAAGAATAGAAGAGCCATCCTTTGAAGAGCTTTGATCAGCTACCAAAAATGAAACCCTAAAAGAGAACCTTGAGAGATCAAGAAAGAGACGAAGGAAGAGAGAAGAGGAAGACGACGCAAACATGATGTGCTTCCCAGAATAAAAAGCTTCCAGTAGTTACAGCCTCCCATCATCTAGTCACATTTCATTTCTTATGTATTTCAGTTTTATTTTATTATAGAATTGGGATATATAGTTTAATGATAGAATTGCATTGTGATTGATGTTCTATACTTACCTTTGGATTATTATTTTTGATTTAATAAAATCTGATTTTTTTATGTGTTTATGGAATTAATTGTGATTTGATTCTGCACTTCATATCTTGATAATAAACTGAGAGGGTGAATCGAGAGAAAACGATTATTTGGGCTAACAAGAGTTAGGTAAATTAATAGATTCGGAATTAAATTAAGTTGGTAAGTCTTGTGTACAGGGATCACATTTAGGTTTCCAATTGGTTATTAGAGAACTTAAGAACAGATTAGGTTTTGGATAGGTTGTTAATTGAGAGATTACCACTTCCCATAATCTAATTAGGTATGCTTTAGGGTTCAATTATAACTTGAGAGACAGTAATTGACCCTAGGATCATCCAAAACTGTTAATTCGATAAATTGTAATCGATTAGGTGACATTATGGATAGATAATTTTACTTTTCTATCTTTCAGTAAACTCATTATGCTGAATTTAAGGGTTTGCGATCATTGTTCAACAAATCGATCAATTTCCATTAATTGTTATTTAAAATTGTTAATAGTCATGGTGATTGTTTCTATTTAAGTGTTAATTGTCAGTTAGTGTTTTGTTAGTTGATTTAGTTAGTCCTCCTGATTGTTTCATTTTCTGTTAACATTTATTTAATAGTCTCCGACCTTAGATTTTAGGACTAGATTAACCATTCTTATGGGAACAATACCTTAGGTACTACGCGAACGACCCGTGTGCTTGCGAAAATATCGGGGTTATAAATATTAAATTTTTTTCATAACATAAAACACCCCGATCAGTAATCCTTTGCATTTTGTGTATTTAGGAAAAACTGTGGCATATAAATGTAGAGCATAATAAAAATATTCAATTTAGTGTAAACATTTTAATTGAAGAGTTTTATAGGGCCAAAAATTGCACTTCATGAGGATATAAATCTGTATATGTCTCGTAGCGATACTGCAAAAAGATAGAGTAAAAGAATTACTCGATAAAATGACAAATATGAATATATAGAAGATGGATTGTGCATGTGAAGATGGCATCCCAGGGTTAGATCTGGATGTTGGAAAAAATTTTATCCTGGTTCAAAATTCGTGAGTATTATTGAGAGGATAGTATTTAAAGCAGATCCTATAGCAGCTCACAAGGCTTTAGCATCATGCCTCCAGATAACAATAACACTAAAAAATAGCAGCTACAAGCAACTTGCTCTACAAGAAATAATATTCTAGAAAGGAAAAAAAAGATTATAATCTAAAGATTTAATGTATTCAATAAAGAAAAGAGGGAAAAAAACACATCAATAGATAAAACAAACCAAATAAGTTAGGATAACATTGTCACTCAAATCTGGTTACAGGTTGAAGAAACACTAGCCTTAATAATTAACTCAATAGGGAGATTTCCCTAAATCAAATAATGCAGTTGTATAAATGTAACGTTTAAAGGACCAAACAAAATTTATGGGTTAGATGGCGATGAGTCTAAAGTTATATAGGATATAAGTTTCCATTTAAAGAAAGACAAGTTCCTAATTTTCTACACATTAAGCCTGATACTATATTTAGTTGAAAGATATGGATGCCACCCCCTTGAACACACAATTCCTAAGAACAAAGTGACATATATACTTAAATTATAGAACCAAGTTCAAAATTAAATACTCCAAAATAAGAAACTCCTATATAAGGAAAGTCTCTATAAACTTTCATTTATATCTCAGCCAACGAAATTCATCGTTATTAAAAATCAAATTCTAAATAAAAATAGCAACTCAATGCAAAGAAAAGAACAATACCAAATAATTGAGCGTGGCTTCCAGTCCCAAAGCCATCAATTGTGAACGGAATTGAGTTATTCCATTAACAGCTAATTCGAGTTGGAAAAACCCCACATTTTCCTCATTGTCTCTATCACTAAAAGCAAACACCTTGACTAACTTAGTCATTGTGAGCGACAAGAAAGTAGCTTTCTTTGAACCAAAACCACCAGAAAAAGTTGATTTTCAAGTTGGGAAACGAATATTTAAACTAGCTCTCTCTTTATCACACATGGAAGATCGAGAAAGATGAAATTTCAAGGTGGGTGAGTGAAAAACAACTATTGTTACCAACATTTTGGTTTAGTTTCCCACAAAAGTTGAACTCCAAAACATGAGTAGCAATAGACAGGTTGCCAATAAACAACATGATAAGAAGAAAAAGTGGTAGAAGAAATAATCTGTATTAAGAAAAATTATTGAGGGTATATTAAGTAATATGTATTTATTAGTTTACGTTCCATTCTAAACCCCCTAAGTCGAAGGTTTTTTATTTCCACTATTTAGGATAGAATGGAACGTAACATGAAACCCTCCGCTTCCATCCTATTCCGTTCCATTCCATTATGAAACCCTCAACCAAACGATGGAAGTATGTTACGTTCCATTCCGTTCCATTATCAACCCCTAAACCAAAGAGGGCCTTAAATTTTTATGAGATATAGTCAAGTCAAAAAGTCATTACATTGTCATCAATATGATGTTGACATATCTCTAAAACTTTGTCATCAAATCCTCAACTGAGATTAATAACAAAATTATATAATAGACATGCAACTTTTCTATCTATGATATGTGCGTAAATGTTGATACATTTATTCTGCTACACTTATTGATTAATGCCTTAAAATGCTTGGAGCACTCGCTTTAGCTCTTATTTGAATTAAGGTACAATTCAGAAGCATAATAACTAAAGTGAACCAAAAGGATACTCATTGAGCCATCTTCTCGATATTCATACTCTATTGTCTTCATGGAGCAAGAAGAAGAAGAAGATTACAAGAAGAGAAGACAAGATCGAGCACAAAAATGGAGAGTGAGGTATTGTGGCTCATAGCTAAGCAATTAAAATGTTACAGCCATGAGCATTGTGTCACGGTTGTAACATGAATTTCATGTGAGACATCAACAATTAAATGAATTTCATGCATGTGTAATAAATAAAATGTTACATGAATTACAAGAAAGGAGGACACCTCACGCTACCAATTTTACGACATGAATTGTAAGAATGAGCTAGTTGTCACTTTAAAACCTAGTTTTGAATATAAAGAAAAAGGTGTTATGGCTGTAACATGGATGACAAATCTGATACACCTCACATTACCAAGAGAGGTTTGTAACAATTAAAATGTTACATAGCTTTTAACCTATCCATTGCATTTTAAAAGTAGCTGCCATTCCATTTAACCTAGCTTTTGGAAGATATGATGGATAGGTTATGTTGTACAGCAGGAGCAAAAAGGAGAACAACTAAAGGAGAGCTACATTATTGGTCCTTTGGTGTTGAGGCCACTTGTCCCACTCTTTTTGAAACCTTGCTTTTATTATAAAAAAGGATGGGTATGGTTGTTTGAAGCGAAGAGGTGTGTGTCGGTTACTAAAAGAAGTGGAGAATAAAAAGAGGTGGACGACTGGAACAATGTAAATAACCTAGAGAGAGTGAAGTAGCTTGATCACCTTGTTCTCTTCAGTTAAACCACCTATCCCACTGATTTTAAGCTAGATTTTATCATAAAGAAAGGAGGGTGGATGACTGCTAAAAGGAGGTGATGACTGGATAAAAAAGAGGCAGAATTGAGACAGCCATTCTTTTTGGATATGGAATGTGTGTGAGGGTTGAAAGTAAGCAACCAAGAGAACTTGGACAGCAGCACACATATGATAATCTTCATCGTTTTATCGTCGTTTTTCAACAAGAATGGAGGCTACAAGAGCTAATTCTTGGAGATTGACGGAAACGATGGAAGGTTAACATCCCAACACTAGTTTGAAGGTGAAATTGATGCCTGAGTCACGGTTAAGCTTATCTCATTTTGTTAATGTTGAAACTCTTTTCATATTATTAAAGTTGTTTGTGTTGATTGAATCGAGTTTTGTAAAAATAATCTTGATGTTTTATTTGGATTATTTTATTACAAACTTATTGCTAGAATGTTGACTATTATCCGTAATCATTATATTTGATGTTGAATAGTAGCCACTAATGATCTTGAATCGTTAGGAACAGTGTAACTTAGGTTAGATAACTCGAACTTGTGAGGTTACTACCTATATTGATCCCTTTTCACTTTGTAATGTGGCTGCCAAATTGAATATAAAGATTATATCCTAGGTGATTCGGTGGCTATATTTAATTAAAGAACGTCTCTTAATTAAACACATCCTAAGGGAAAATCGGGATTAACAGAACGTATTGTTAGTCCACAATTAATAGTTTGAAGAGAGGCGTGAAGACATTGTAATGATGGGATATGTTTAATCGTGATTGATCATAGAATTGGACCTTACACACATTCGACATTTTTATCATTTTTTATTTTTTCCTATAATTTGTCTTTGCTAGTTTAATTTTACTTTATTTTCTTAATTACATAAAAAAACCAAAACTCCCCATTTTTATTTCCTTTACATCAATTATTTTTATTACGAGAATTAACTGAATAGTTCCTGTGGAAACGATCCTGACTCACCACTTCTACAAGTTTTTAGTATGCAGAGGTAGGTAAATTTTATAGTGCACTTGACACGAGTTGTCAATCTAACTCTGAGAACTATTCTCAGACATAACATATGTCTAAGAAATTCGGTTCACTAATAACTTAGTATCAACTATACTAAACAAAGGTAATTTATACTCAGAACAAAATATAAAGGTTATGTCATAAGTACCAAATAAGAATAGGACTTTAATTTTATATTTGGTTACTCCTACTTTTTTATTCAAAATAATATCCCTCATTACTATTCGAAAAGATTACTTAAATCTTTCTAGTAGACTAAGATCCCATTAAAATTTAGTTAATTTTGAGTTTGCTTAATAAACCAACTAAATTAGGTAATTAATAACTTTATCAATCACATCTCATATGCCTCTTAGATTTATTGGGTGACAACTATTCCCAAAACATATCTTATATATTATTCTTAACCCTGCCTCTAAATTCATATAATCATGAATTTGCTCATCCAAATCACACAAATTTAGTTAAATAGGACTCATAGTTATAAGAATAAACATATTCAGATTAAAGCGGCTTTGAGTTTGCTCAACAAGCCTAATAATAAACATAACTTTGGTTTATTCTTATAACAATATAAGGCAACAATCATGTTTAAAACATGTACTTAATATTTTAATAAAGCATTTAATTTCATTCGTCTCATTAAACACAAAATTACATGTAAAATATCACAGATATAATTTAACATGCATTATATATATATTGCACTCATAATCAAATTGTACGTATAAAATATCAGGTTTCGTTTGATTCTAGTTATTGATCATCATAATTTAAAATAATTCTTCTATCTGTGAAAAAATTAAATTAGATTAAAGCAATTGATTATATTCCTTAAATAAATTAAATTTCTATCCTAAATAAAAACTTAATTTGCTTTGAAAACAATTTTCAAACTTAGTTACAAACTATTTCTAATTATCTTGACTCCATTAAAAATTTAACTAAATTTTTTAATAAAATATATTTTTTTACATATCATAATTTGAAAAATCTCTTTTTTTTTTCAAATTGTATAAGTAAGATATTCTAATCCAATTAGAAATCTATTCTTATTCTAATTCGAAAACTATTAATCTAATTGAAAATTATTTCTTAATTAAAAGACTATCTTCTAATATTAAAAGGAAACTACTTTTCAAATTGAATAAAACACTTTTAGTTTAATTAAGAAAGTTCTTTATATTATTTGTTTAGAGATTTGATTTCTTAATTAATTAGAAATCTTTCCTTAATAAATTAGGAAGCTATTTTAAAAAATATTTAAGAAAGCTTATTTTTCTCAATTAATAACTGAAAAAACTTTTCAAAATTTTAATTAAGAAAATGCCTTTTTTCTAATAAATCAAGAAACTTATTATTCATAAAAAACAATTTCTAAATAATAATAATAATAATTCTCTAAATAAAATAATAAAATAAATATATTTCAATCAAATTGAAATAAATAAATTTTAATTATGAAATACCTTTCTTAATTATTTAATAAAACACTTTGCTTAATTTTAAGGAGTCTAATAAATTAATTTTAGTCTAATTAAAAATAATTAATTTAAGAAACTATTTTTCTAAAATTTAACTAGAAATAAAAATATTAATCTTAATCAAATTAAGAAGATAATTTTTTTATTTTTAGAATAAAATTTTAAATTGAAAACAATTTTAAATTTTATTTGAAAATATGTTTTGAAATATAACAAGGATAGCTTTGTTCATCTTTAGATTAGTTTAATCCTATAATCAAACGTGCCTTATTCTAACACTAGAATAGGCTTATCATTATATCCAAACAAACTTTATTCTAATTCAAGATTACCTTATTCTCAACTTAGAACAACCCCAACTTTATTTCCAAACACACACTATTCAAACCTTGGAATAGTTTCATTATGTTTTCAAACAACCTTCTCCTTCGTCTTTAAGAAAACCCTACAACCAAAAATGTGAACCTAGTTGCCCAAGATCCTCTTGCCACTACCAGCCTCGTTCAGCTGCCAACTACTACATCATGGTCGACTAGCTCCAGCCAACTGCCATCATAGGTGACAACAACATCCTTCTTCGACCACAATAGTTCCAACTTCACGCTGCCCATCTATTAATGCCAATAGTTGTCTTCTGCCACTATGCTTCCGGTGCTGGAGCCACCACTGGCCAGTCCACATTGAGGAAACGAGTCTCGTTGCTTATGTCATCAGCTTATTCACCAGCACAGCTCCTGCCAACATAACTATCTTACAACTGCTAGTGAAGGCGAGGAAACACGAGAAATTAATGTAAGAATTGAAAATTGTGAATCAATTATGAGATAGGGAACACAGATACGTACGTATTCGAGATATGATTCTAAATTACGAGGGCACCACGCAAGTGTTTAGTGATGATTAAGGCTTCCACCACAACTCTGATCTCTTTAGAAAATACAGTTCTCAATGGGGCAAATCGTAGAGAGACTGTACATATGTATATATAGGGAGTGCAGTGGGGACTAGCCACAAATAAGAACCCTACGCCTTCCCATCATGGGCCTTAGGATTGCTTACACAATTAATCATATTAACGATATAAAGTGCTTAAGTCTAATAGGGATCACAATATTAGTGGACCATAGGCATCTCAATAGGAATCATATCATTAGCCCGTTTTAATAAAACCAAAACGAAAATTGGTTGTAGCCTATGAAATATATTCTAACCTATAAAATATATTCTAACATTCTCTCACTTAGGCAAAATCAATTGTTTAATTTTATTTTTGAAAAAACCTTTGAAAACGACTCTCAAACTAATAAACTAAATTTTGTGCAATATGGCCACATTTTGAAAAAATAAATGATCCGAGATGTAGCACTTCAATAGGACTAAGTCTAATCAAATTCAAATGACATTGAACTCTGTCACCCATTACATCATTTATTGATATAACATCGATACATAATTACATATACCATCAACCTTGTCGACCAGTCATTAGTGTGTAGTGTAGCATGAAAATAACATATAAAGGTAATCCAATGATTAATGTAAGGTGCTATTTTCAACGTCAGTCCTTGCAATTTCTCTTAAAATAGGCTTAAAGCAAGAGAAATTGTATAGTTTGTTATGAACTATAATGCCTTAAACTCCAATATGGTGGCTACCAGCACGATGATTGAAAAGGACATCAAGTTCTATAATATTATTTGTAGACTCAAATATGGTATTGATCAGGAGACATTATGATCTAATAGAACACCGAGTCTAAAAATTTGTAACATATCTCTAACTCTAAGATGGTGTCAATCACAAGACATAATGATATAAAAGGACACCGAGTTTCGAAATAGCAATTGATATATATACAAAATAGTAATAAGAGAATATTCAAACCAATTGCATTAAAATAACATAATCCATGCGAAATGAACATTCAGTATTTAATAATAAAGGTCTAATAAGACAAGGAAAGATTACACACATTTCAAAACTCCTACTAGTCAAGCACATTAAAAGAGCTTAAAATCCCCATGTCTTTAACATGCTTCTGGAACCCTATAGGTCGAAGACCCTTGGTTAAGGGATCAGCTAGCATGGACTTTGTAGCTATATGCTCGACGACTATGTCTTTATTCTTCACTAGTTCTCTGACAGTCAGATACTTTAATTCCATGTGCTTAGAACCACTAGAAGTCTTGTTATTTTTAGTGTAAAACATTGCTACACTATTATCACAATAAATTTTGAGAGGTCTAGCAATGGAATCCACCATGCGAAGTTCAGTCACCAGATTTCTCAACCAAACAGCATGAGTAGTAGCCACATAACAAGCAATAAATTTAGCTTACATAATAGAAGATGCAACTATAGTCTACTTCTTGCTCTTCCAAGATATCGCACCCCCAACCAATATAAAGATGTAACCAAAAGTCGATTTCATATCATTAAGGCACCCAGCTAGATCTGAGTCACTATACCCTATTATCTCTATGTTATCAACTCATCTATACACAAGCATATATTCCTTGGTTTTCTGCAAGTATCTCATCACTTTCTTAGCAGCTATCTAATGAGCATTATAAGGATTAGACTGGTACCTACCCAAAACGCCAACTATATAAGCAATGTCAGACCTAGTGCAAACCTGAGCATACATTAAACTCCCCAACACACTATCAAATGGTCTGTTCTTCATCTCTGCCTTTTCAATTTCATTCTTAGGACACTGGTTTTTATTGAATTTGTCACCCTTAATGACTGGTACATCACCAGGTTTACAGTTTTGCATGTCAAATCTCTCTAAGACTTTATTAATATAAGCTCTTTGAGACAAGTCAAGCAAGTTACGATATCTATCCCTGTGAATTTCAAGTCCTAGCATGAAACTTGCCTTACTAAGATCCTTCATCTCAAAAGCTTCGTTAGCATCTGCTTAGTTTCATTCAGCAAGCCAAATTCACTGTTAGCAAGTATAATGTCATTAACATATAAAACAAGAAAAATGAACTTACTCCCATTAACCTTTAGGTATATCCATTGATCAACTTTATTTTCATCGAAACCCAAGGAGGTAACAACTTCATCAAATTTCAGGTACCACTACTTAGAAGCCTGTTTCAGACCATAAATAGATTTCTTCAATTTGCACACTAAATGCTCATTACCATTTGACTGAAAACCCTCAGTTTGCTGCATGTATACTTTCTCAAGGAGATCACCATTCAAAAAGGCTATCTTGACATCCATTTGATGTAACTCTTTATCGAAATGTGCCACAAGAGTCATGACAACTTTAAATGAATCTTTACTGGACACTGGGGAAAACGTTTCAGTGAAGTCAATGCCCTCTCTTTGCGTGAAACCTTTCGCTACTAGTCTAGCTTTATATCTCTCAACTTGACCCTTCGAGTCCTTCTTAGTTGTAAACCCATTTACAACCAATCAACCTACAATTTTTAGGCAATTCAACAAGTTCCCACACTTCATTATTTGCCATAGACTGCATTTCTTCTTTCATAGCATCTTCCCACATATTAGAATGAGCACAAGACATCATCTCCTGATAAGATTTAGGGTTAACATTATCCCCAATATCATACATGTCCTCACTCAGATAAACAAAGAAATCGTTGGAAATAGCCGGTCTCCACTTTCTAACTAACCTCCTACGAGGTACTTGCATGATAGGTTCAATGGGTTGAGGAGTATTAACTATTACAGGAGGGTTAGCAACATTATTAGGAGGATCAACCGGAGCAGGGGAATTAACCACATTTTTAACTAAAGGAGCATCAACCAAGTTCTCGATAGGAATAGTAACTGTAGGTATGTTATCAATGGCAAGAGGCAAAGAAACCATCTCACGCACATTAGTAGTGGAATCAACAGAAGAAATAATAGCTTAAGCCTTATCTAATTCTAAAAATTTTGCATTCATAGATTCCATAATTCTAGGATCACTTTTAGGACAATAGAACCTATACCCTTTTGCGTGGTTTGGATATCCAATGAAGTAGCAATGGGTAGTTTTAGGGTCAATCTTTTTTCTAAGGGATTATAGATCCTAACTTCTACAAGACAACCCCACACATGAAAAATGGTTTAAACTGGGTTTTCCACCTGTCCAAAGTTCAAAAGGTGTTTTTGGAACAGATTTGCTAGGAACTCTGTTAAGAATGTAAATGGCAGTTTTTAAAGCTTCTCCCCATAAAAATATGGCAAATTAGTTTTGCTCATCATGCTCCTCATCATATCTTTTAAAATACAGTTTTACCTTTCGGCTACACCATTCTGTTCAAGACTACTAGGCATGGTATATTATGGAACAATTCCACAAGCTTGCAAAAATTTGGCAAATGGTCCGGCATGGTATATTATGGAACAATTCCACAAGCCTGCAAAATTTGGCAAATGGTCCTATATGTTGTTGTCCAGCATCAAATCTACCATAATACTCACCACTACGGTCAGGTCTCACCACCTTGATGACCTTTCCTAATTACTTTTCAACTTCAATGTTAAAAATTTTGAATTTCTCAAATGCATCAGATTTTTCTTTGATTAAATAAATATAGCCAAAATAGGAAAAGTCATCAATGAAGGTAATAAAGTACTTGTTACCACAAATAGTAGGAGATAGAGGTCCACTAATGTCTGTGCGAATGATTTCTTACTTGTTACCACAAATAGTAGGAGATATAGGTCCACTATTGTCCGTGTGAATGATTTCTAAAAGACTTAGACTTCTATTTGTATCTTTCCTTTTGGTCTTAGTGAATTTTCCTCTAATGCAATCTACACGTCCCCAAATCATTAAAGTCTAAGGAAAATGAAATGTTATCTCTTATTAATCGCTCTACCCTTTCCTTAGAGATGGGACCTAACAGTTTGTGACATAATAACGAGGATTTCTCTTTTATCCTAGACCACTTAACAAAAGTAGTCTCAACATTGAAAGATGTAGAAAAATTATCAAAATCCAAAGATAGTTTATATAAACCATCCACTAAAAAACCAAATCCTATTATTGCAGAATTAAAAAAAAATGTTGCTTTTCCACCACCAAAAGGAAAAGTAAAACCAAGTTTATCTAAGCAAGAAACTAAAATCAAATTCCTTCTAAAGGAAGGTACATAAAAGGTAATCTTTAAAATAAGTTCATGCCCTGAATCTAAAACTAAGGTAACATCTCCAACACACTCCATTGCCACTTCAAGATCATTTCTTACCCTCAGCTTACTTTCTTTCAGACTTGGCTTCCTCATGTTTGTGAAGCCCTGTAAGGATACAACAATATGGATAGTGGAACCACTATTAAACCACCAAGAATCTATAGGGACATCAATTAGATTAGACTCAAAACAGACAAAACAAAATGATTACCTTCAGATTTCTTCTTGTTTTCTAACCAAGCCTTGAATTTACGACATTCTCCTCTATGGTGTCCCTTGACCTTACAGAAGGCACACCAAAGACCTTTCTTGAAAGTAGTTTGCCTAAGACCTCCTTCATTGGTATTGCCAAATTTCTTGTAGTCCTAATTTTTGTTATGGACACTATAAGAGTATTTCTTATGTTTCATGTGACTCTTGCCAGAATGGGGTTTAGCATGAATGGTCAGGAGAGCTAACTCACTCTTTTCTTTCCTAAGTTTCTCTTCTTTGGCCACATATTTGGTAATAAGGTCATTAACACTCTACTTCTCACCAATGGTATTATATGCTGTTTTGATTTAGGTAAATTTAATGGGGAGACAGTTTAAGGCATGATGAATAATGAAAATTTCATTCAGGTCAATAGATTGGGCTTTTAGTTTGGTTTGAAGGTGAACAATTCTTAGAATAAATTCTTTTAACACCCTCGTTGTGATTATACCTTATATCCATTAACTCTTTCATTAAATATCCAGACTCAGCATTATTGGATACTTGGTATCTATCTCCTATGGCGGTGAGAAAATCTTTAGCAGATGCTGTGTCAGGCAAACCACTCAACAGGTGTTCAGCAATGGTCCTCTTAATTGCAACCAAGTTAAGTCAGTTAGATTTCTCCCACTTAGTTAGACTCTCTCTTTGTTCAGATGTGCTTCCTTCATCAGGTACAACAGACATGTTTTCCCTTAGTGTCATATCTAGATTGGCTATTCCTAAGGAAAATTCTATGTCCTACCTCTATTTCTTGTAATTTGAGTCAGTTAAAATTTCTACCATCACTTGATTATTATTCATAGCAAAGGAAACTGTGTAAGACAAAACAGAATGCATTAATAACAATAATAAGGGCATAAAAATAATAATAACGCCCAACTAAGAATCACACATTCCCCTTTGGGCAGAATGTGCAACCGAAATTAGAATCTCACAGATGACCTATGAAAATAAGGATACACTCATTTTGAAGTTCCATCCCCTTTGGGCAGACAGATCCCTAAGATTATTGTAATCTTCAACAAATCTAGTTAAAAAATTAAGTTTCCAATTAAAACACACAACTACCCCCTTTGGGTAGGTAATTATATGCATTAATAAAAAACATTCTTGAAAAATTATAAGAAATCTCACAAACTACTATGATTGATCCCCCTTTGGTGGTAATCACCCATAGTAATTCATGAAACTCCTCATACGAGAATCAAAATATATTGCCCAATACCATAATTCAGTTCAAAAGAAGATGTAACAATGAAAGACACCTCAACTGATCATGGATCACTTTAAATTGCATTCTAAAATAGGTTATGTACTTATACAATTGAATAAACAAACAAATATCAAATGTAATTTAATAAATACATATAAGATATGATTGAGAGAGAGTGACTATTGTAAAAATATCCAAAATCGGGTAATAATAATTTCCAGTGTATCAGGTTAAATAAATAAGCTGGAAAATGCATAAAATATACTATGTAATGTAATATTTTTGTAAAAAATATTACATGCAGCCGAAAAATTATGAAAAAATATAAAAAAATTAGGCTAAAAAATGGAGCATAACAGAAAGATCAGAGCATAAAAACACATTTTGGGGGCCCTACACACTCCTGCACGCCACGTGTGAGAGTGGGCATGTGGAGGAGGTGTCTTGTTTTTCCTCCAGCGGGTCGGCTGTTGCAGAAAATGGGTTGCGGGTCTGTTGATAGGTCACGATCAAAAGCTTTGTATTTTGGTTCATTTTTCATGTTTAATCTGAAAGGAAACTTGTTTAAATCTAGTTTCAATGAAAAGCCCTTAAGAAATTGCAAGAACCGTGATGATTTTATGGATCAAAAATTGGGTCGAATTCGGTTTTCAACATTGGAAATGGGTTGTTCGAAAAAACAGCCCCGAAAACCCAACTTTTTCTTCCATTTAAACATATATCTTCAACGAAAAACATAAAGAAAACATGGATCAACAAAACAAATAAGATTTTAAATGTATTTGGTATAATTCAAATTGGGTTCAAGAACTGTGATTTGTATTAAAAATTCTCAGTGCACAGTGCATGAAAAATTAAAAATCATACATTAATAGACTCATGAGATTAGGATCTACAAAAGCCTTAAGGTTTTAGGGATCAATTTTACAAATTTACATTAACACGAAAATCACACATATGATCATATAAAAGTGCAAATTATAATTCTAATTCTCAATCATTAAAAATAATTATAAGAATCCTTATCACATATTTCCTAGGCTCTGATACCAAATGTAAGAAGCGAAAATTGTGAATCAATTACGTGATAGGGAACACAGATACTTACGTGTTAGAGATATGATTTTAAATTACGAGAGTACCGTGCAAGTGTTTGGTGACGACTAGGGCTTCCACCATAACTCTGTTCTCTTTAGAAAATATAGTTCTCAATGGGGAAAACCGTAGAAAGACTACATATATGTATATATAGGGAGTGTAGTAGGGACCTAGCCACAGATAGTAACCCTAGGCCTGTCCATTATGGGCCTTAGGGTTAGCCTACACCATTAATCACATGAACGATATAAAGTGCTTAAGTCTAATAGGGATCACAATATTAGTGGACTATAGGCATCTCAATAGGGATCATATTATTAGTCTGTTTTTAATAAAACCAAAACGACAATTGATCGTAGCCTATAATATATATTCTAATAATTAAAACTTGGATTTTCACCACATCGGTAGCAGGTCACTTGTAAGAAGAAAATCATAATGTTAAGTCTCGTGATCTCAATCTTAATAAATGTTGGGATAGCCACAAAATTGACGATAACCTCAACAACCACAATACATAAAATTTGATAAAGTGTCTTTTAGGGTTTTGTTATAGTTTCCAAATTTCTAAATTTTGGGTTACTTGACTTTCTGGGTTTATGAATGTTTACAAATGTCTGATGCTCAATTGAACTACTTTATATATTGTTTAATAGTTAAATAATTTCAATTCAAGAATTGAACTGTAGGGCTTTAAATTTCAAATATGAACTTTTCAGATCAAAATCAATCAGATTTATAATTTTTTAGTTTATGATTTTAGTTCCAGAATTCAAGGTTAATAAAAATTAATAAATTTAATCAAATTATATAATTAAAGTCCATTATGATACTACTGTTGGAAAATTATGGCATGATCCAATCCTCCTTTTCATTTTAATTTCTCGAAGTCAAGAATACTTTAAAATGATCGTAATTCCTACCTTATTATTAAGCTTGATCATATTCTCGTCGTATCTCTTGAATCGTTTCTAAAACTGACTTATTTTAGCCACCTTATGTAGCTTCTAATAGTATCTACATAACAAATTAAGAGAACTCTGTAATTGTTACGAAGAGGGTAAAGTAAAGAATACTAGCCACCTTAAAGCTTAAGCCCATTCATAATAGGTTTTGGATATTATATTAATTTAAATACCAAATAAGATCTAATACTCACATTGATATTTGTTAAATCTCATATTTAATCATAAATTTTCTCAAAAATATTTTTCTCTCTTCAACCTTTTCTTTGTGTTTTGTGTGACTCGTTAAGTTACTAGATATGTTGGCACTAATAGACATAAAGTATAATGATAAATCATAAATTATATTTATGATTAGATAAATTAAGCTCTTTTAATTTATCTTTAATTCTATAATTAAATAATTTATATCCATAAACTAAGATTGACATCTAGTATTACATCATGACCACCAAAATATTTAGGATGTCAAAGTGGTTTTGACTAATCTTTCTGTATATGATTTTTCCATATAATTTAATTTTTTCATTATACAATGTTTCAATTAGACATAAAGCATGAAATTAATGTTTACTTTATTTAAGTTCAATCATGTTAGGTCTCCACCATTAGTAATTAATTTAATTAATAGCATTTGAAAACCATTTCCACCTTAGCCAAAGATTTTTCAAATTAATACTAATCGAGAAAAACAAAACATTCTCTTAATTATTTTATAGTAATGAATTATATATTGATCACTCAAGTACCTTCATATAATTTATGATATATTCAATTATTATTGACTGAGCTAACCTTGACTAGAATTGTTGGACCCTGAAACTTTTCTTAGAAAATTTCAAGCAATATATGAGAAGTGTGGATAGGTTCATGTTTTTCTTTGGTGATTTTGGTAGTGAGAGATTATGAAATGGGAAGAATTATGGTGAAAGTGATGAAGAATATATATATATA
>JANZXP010000003.1:6142326-6159778 GCA_027576715.1 Erythroxylum flavicans | reverse complement strand
GAGAATGATTCCATTGATCTTGAAAACATTTAAACACTTTTGCCGTGTAGACAATAGCTGCATACTTTAAATTTTGAACAGGTGTTGACAATGTTGGAGTGCTTATATTATTTCTAAAATCAGCTTTTAACTCATCAAATCGACAATCATCAATAAGCCTCTGGAAGTGATTAAAAAATTGTAAAAAGTTATGCTAATAACTCAAGTACCTTTTTATAACGTTATTCATGCTCTCACTTCATTGGGTGGTGGTCATGTCTGCACAAAACATTTGGCGTCCATAAACCAAAGCCCATTTTTCCTATATATGAAACATTCATTCCAACCAATCATTATCTTCAAGTTCTTATTTTTGTAGCATCTTATTCTATGCATTGGAAAATTCATCTTCTTTTTTATAGTCATATATGCATGAGCTAAAATCCAGTGAAAAATCTTTAAACTGAGAAAAACACCACTCAAATGGATTACAACATTTTGATAAATGTGCCATATATATAATCCATGATGAGTTTTAGGCCATTTTGAAGCTAATGCCTTTGCGATCGTCACTTCCTGATCAGTGAGAATAGTTGTAGGCTTTTTCTCAGACATGGCTCTACCAAATTTATCGAACAACCACTCAATATATGAGCAATCTCATTATATAGGAGTGCAGCACTAAAAATTGTTGTTTGCTTATGATGGTTCACTTCGACAAACAAAGCTAGTGGACGACCCTCACCATTCTTCTTATAAGTAGTATCGAAGCAAACAACATCACCAAATTCTAAGTAGTCATTTCTCATCTTTGCCTCTAACCAAGATATATTAGTTATCAAATCATCTTCATCCATTTGAATGGCATAAAAGAAATTAGGATTGTTAGATATATGTTAAATATATCTATTTTATTTTATTTTGGTATATTTTTCTAAATTGACACATTTCTTATTATCTTGGATTCACCTTTGTTGGATAATGTTTAAGATATAATAGAATTCTATCTTAAATAGATGTGTATTTGATGAAAGATATGACAAAAATTTCTTTTTTGAATAAAATGGACTTACATGTATGAAGGACCAAGGGGGTAAGGTTAGAAGTCCTTTGCTGTGATTGAAGTTAGTTTGCGTAAAAATAGTGGCTAAAGGGTTAAGGCCATTATGGTAAGTTTTATTATAAATTATTTTCACTATTCTCAAAACATACAAGAGAGTGGGTGTTAGTGAGATATACACCTATGGATGATTCGTGAAAGTGGGAGTGTGAGTGTTATGGTGGATGCATGTTTTGCTGTTGGATTTTGTTTTGATATTGGGTGTTGAATGAACACACGGCTGGAAGGATTCTTGCTCATACATATACGTGTGTGTGAAAAGAAAATTAGCTGAAGTGATTTTTGGGATTCCTGGCTTTGGTGAGACTCACGGCTATGTTTATATCGTGGTTTGCATTGACATATGCGTGTGTGGCTCTTAAAGGCAAGTGGGTTTTTGCGTATGTGTGTGTGGGTCTTAAAGGCAAGTGAATCTGCGGATTTTTGCATTAAAAGGGCAATATGCGTGTTTTGAATTTCTAAAAAATAGCTGAAGGTGTGCGTGATATCCATTTAATTTGTTGGAGGCTGAATTGAGGAAGATTTGTGGAGTGGCTCTTAGGTGGATAGCTTTCCTATTTTTGTTGCGACGACTTCCAGACTAATTTCAACGGAGCTTAACTTTTCGGAAAGTTGTTCTTTTCTTTTGTCTCAAGTGTTTTCGTTTTTGTTTCTAGTTTTTTAATCATTTGAATTTTTCATTAATTATTTTTATTAATTGTCTTTCATTAAGAGTGGTAGAGAAAAATCCTCTGTTGAGGTTAACACGAAGTAGTGTTATTGGGTGTGAAAATCTTTCACGGGAAGTGAGGTTGTGAGATAGTGTCAAGGGTTGAGTGGTGTCGGCTCAGTAAAGTCTTGGGTAAATCTATTATACTTCGGTGAAAGTATTAAGCTAGGTGAGCGCTCTGTAGACGTAGGCAAAGAGTGTCGAACTGCATTACCAAATTTCTGTTGCATTTATTATTTCGCTTTTGATTAGTTTTTGTTTTTATTTGTGTTAGAAACGACAACGTAAAATTAGACAGTTTGCGAAACTACGTACTATCCCCTACGATTTTTCAAGGATCTTTAACCTACATTTTATACAAATATTCTAACACACCACCTGTATCTCCCTATTTCATGTCTCTTGTTCTTTTAGATCTTAAATAATTCTTGTAATCCTCCGGAATAGAGCCAACATTATTTCTCCTACCTGTTTATCTCACCATAAGATCATAGGATGTTTTTGGTGGAATTCCCACATCATTAACCATTTTAATTTGCATTGTTGCAATTGAACATATTTTTTTGTGACTTCTAACAAATGTGTTTTGTTAAGACTAGAAAGGTAGTGATTGTGATCCTAAAAAAATTGAATCACTTGAAAAGTTTTCACACTGTTAACTTTCATTCTTATCTCACAACCAAATATTGTTTCTGAATGTGGACCTCTTATATAAAAATCTCTTTTATCTGGCATCCTTTTACTTTCAGCACTACAACAAAAAAACCTGCAAACCAAATTACCAGATTTGTCGTTGTGATTTTTGCTTCTTCTTATTTCAAAGCCCAAATGTTTGGCAAAAATTAAATAAAATTGATAAGTTTCTTCTTCCGTCTCGAACTGCATGCCAATTTTTAGTACTAACTCTCTTGCAATAGATAAGTGAACTTTGTTGAAATTCTCCTCTGAATTGGAATTCGCTAAATTAGTTGAATTCATATTACGAGTCTCATTGACACCCAAATCAGTTGAATTCATATTTCGAGTCTCATTGCTAACCAAATCATTTGAATTCATATTACTACTCTCATTCCCAATGCCAATATCATTCTTACGCTGCTCCTTGTCAATTTCATAATCCAAACAACGGTATGAAGTAGATCTATCTTCCATTTCTACGCCTATCAAATTCACAAACGAACGACCATTGTTGTATTGTTTTTAGATAAAATTATTAACACAACGAAAAAAGAGTGTTAAAAAAATACTGTGACGTATTTAAATTTGCCATACATACCTTATTTTATTTATATAACATAAAAAGTTATTGGAGAATTAAAGATTTCACAGTAAATTCTTCCTATAAAATAGATAATATGTTTTAGAAGATCTTAACCACAAGTCAATATTAAGCAACTTAACCTTTAAAATATACATTAATTATCACTTGCGTATATGAAAAACAGAAACTATAAATAGAAACAAAAAAGTTATGAACCAATGAATTCCAACTCAACTCCACATTAAATTTAATAAAAAAAGTAAATAAACAAAATAATGCATTCTCAATAATTGCTTAGAGACAGAGGAATGGTAAAAAAAAGTACCTGATAATAAAAATAACTAACAAAAAAACAAACAAATATTACTTGAGAAGAAACTTGAAAATCGTCAAATTATTACCTAATCTTCTACCAAGTTTACTAGCAAATTATTCGTCAAAATATTATCTCTCTTCAACTGTTGTGATCTTATACTTGTTTACCAACAAAGTTAATTTGCTCTCTCAGAAGGAAAATAAAGTTTTAAAGACACACATAAACAAACAAGTTAAATAGCAAGAAATTTTAGTTAACTGTTGCTTTAAAAATGACAAACAATTATCTATTACAATCATTATCATTATCGTAATCTTATTTTCAATTGTTACTTTTTTTTGTTAACATTTGTATTAATTAATTTTGTTCTTCCGAAAACTTACTATACTGCACAGCAGTGCGGCATGGCAAAGATCGTGGTCATTGCCTCATTGGTCGACCAGCTCGATCACCTGCTCTACCCCGCCAAGCACGACCGGCGTAAAAACTGTGGAAAATGCAAGTCAACCTGGAGTACTGTCAAGTAGGTCCATTTGTACATAAAATCAAATCTGACCCATACTTGAGAACTTTGACTCATTCCAATCAAATTAGCTAGTGTTTACGTACTAAGAATATGTCTCAGGCTGATGTAATTACGATGACAGATTGTTAAATGTAGCTCAAGACCTTCGATGAAAAGTGGAAATAAAGGGCTCTTAAGTTGCATTGTGCATGACAGATTTTAGAGTGCTTTTCATGCTTTTGTTGGGTGACAACTAAAAAGCTCGCACATGCATATTATCTTTTAATGGTGAACACCCAACGATCACAAAGGTCTTCTTTCTTTCACGTTCCTCGCGGAAATAGATCTAGCGCTTCCTTCTTGTAACGTTCAGTCATGAACCATTCAAGATAAGAAGACGAATCACAATAGATTGCTGCCCCACGAAGTTTTCTAAGACCCTTTTTAGCCCACTTCCACCCCACTAACCCAAAGTACATATGAAAAGCAAAAAGAATCATCTTTTCGATTTCTATATAAGTGACCAACTTAAAGACTTGCCCGATTCGTTCATGCAAATTATACAACTACGCTTGCTACTACGTTTTCTGTCAAGCAATATCTGCTTCCTCGCTTGTTTGATCAATAAACATAATGAAGATCCGTAAAGCTTCTCTTTTCTTGAAGCACATAATCTCCTTGTTGAGTTCCATAACGAGGGCCAAGTCCATGAGTATTAAGAGCAAAACAAGCGAACTTAGAGCTCGCCTTGTCATGCTCTCTCTGGTCAAAGGCAAAAAGGCTCTGCTGTCTCCAATCTCCAACAAGATCCACAGTATTCTCGGCCAGCGTGAGAAAGACAGCGATGAAGAAGACGACGACGACGACAATGACAAAGCCATTGTTCTCTACGGGCAGGATTCGAGCTGCCCCCGTTTGGAAGACACTTACGTTTATGGTTATGGATATGGATATGATGATGGTGAAGAAGATGACAAGTACCCTGATCTCAGGCACTCGTTATTCGACGAAGATTTTGATGACCCAGGTGGGTCGATAATTGATATGGTGAAGAACTCCAAGGAGGAAGGGGAAGACTTCAAGTTGGAAGATGAGATAGATCACGTAGCAGACTTGTTCATTATGAGGTTCCATAAACAGATGCGTTTGCAGAAGCTGGAGTCATTCAAGAGGCATCAGGAGATGCTTGCAAGAGGACTTTAAGATGCTTGCTTGTGCTATACTGCTCTAATCAAAGGACAGGGACTCTTGTTTATTTGTTCATGTCTAGTGCTTAATTTTATCAAATACGTTGTGTTCTTTTCATTGAGAAAAAAAAAAGAAAAAGAATTTTAATTTGAATTATAAATTTTACTATGTTAAAATAAAATAAATTAATAATAAAATATATCTTAATTTTAAATTAAAACTTTGATATTTTTATGAAACTACATACTACGAATTTTTAAAAAGATTATCTCATAGTTATTAATACCTAAATGAAATCTCGCTGAGATACTAGATCTAAAGAGATCCGATAGTACGTACTCTTACACCTACTCGATACAGAGACTTTTACTAATTCCAAAATGACTATAAAACTGTAAAATTTATAAATACAAGCAATAATTTTAAAAAATAATAGTAATTAAAAGAAAAGAATGTCCAATCTTCTTAAGATAAAAAAGTCATAATTACTAATTTTAAAATCAATATTTCTTTTATTAATTCTGAAATGGGGAACGTAACGTTTACATCTTCCACTCCAGGCCCCAAACTCTAGGCTTTTTATATTTCAGCCCACAGTAACCTAAAACGGTAAAACCAAGGCCTAATAAGTAATAAATAAATAAATAAATAAAGGAAGGAGATCGGGGGAGCCACGTCAGCCAAATTGGCGCCAAAACTTCCCGCCAAAAGAGTGGAGGGAAGGGAAGGGCATTTAGTCTTTAGATCTTGAAGCGTATGCCCTAACGATAACAAACCATTTCCTGTACCAACAAAAAAGGGAGGAACAATGTCGTCGCCGTCAACACCGGAATCGCCGACCTCCGCCGGCTTTAACACCGATCAGATCCCTCACAACACGTCCGACAACGATGAGGCCGCAGTGGATCCCGACGTCATTGCAGACGAGCCCGAAGAACCCCAGGAAGAAGAGGAAGGAGAGGATCTCTTCAACGACAATTTTATGGAGTAAGTAGTAGTAGTGTAGTTTGCTTGGTTTGGGTGGTTATTGATGAAGATTCTGTTGTATATGGGCAGCGATTACCGGAGAATGGACGAGCAGGACCAGTATGAGTCGCTAGGGCTGGACGATTCGATGGAGGATGAGAGGGATTTGGATCAGATCATGAGAGATCGAAGAGCTGCTGAAGTCGAGCTTGAAGCTCGTGACGCGCGCTTTTCAAGCCGCAAGCTTCCACACCTCCTCCACGACAATGGTTAAATTTCTGTCTTTTGAAATTGGGTCTAGTGCTTTTTTTGTTGACTGTTCTCAGTAATTTGCAATGGTTACATGAAAATTTGACGTAGTGTTTGTTTGTTTCTTGAGTGTTTTGAGTAATTTGCAAATTTTGTTATGTGAAACAAAATAATTGGTTGTAGATACCGATGATGACAACTATAGGCCTTCAAAGAGGTCTAGAGCAGATTTTAGGCCAAGAAGCTTTGATGATGCTGATGGTATGCAAAGTTCCCCTGGAAGGTCGCAACGGGGGCATTCCAGGGATGATGTGCCCATGACCGACCAAACTGATGATTACCCCTATGAGGTATCCAAAATTTTCTAATAGTCCTTGAGATGTTAAGTTTCTACACAAACTGAGTCCAATGGAGGAGATCGTCGTGCAGGATGAAGAAGGAGATGAGGCTGAATTTGAAATGTATCGTGTCCAAGGAACACTGAGGGAGTGGGTTACAAGGGATGAAGTGCGCCGTTTCATTGGGAAGAAATTTAAAGAATTCTTACTCACGTATGTCAATCCAAAGAATGCACACGGAGATATAGAATATGTGCGATTAGTCAATGAGATGGTGTCAGGTGAAAGAAAAATTGAAGAATTGAGTTTATTTCTTTTGTTATGGTCTAATTTATTCTGCCATTGATTTCATTTTATTTGTTTGAATTTCACTTGCAGCCAATAAGTGTAGCTTGGAAATTGATTACAAGCAATTTATCTATGTTCACCCCAACATTGCCATCTGGCTTGCGGATGCCCCTCAATCTGTCCTAGAAGTTATGGAAGAAGTTGCCAGAAATGTGGTATTTGAATTACATCCTAATTATAAGAATATCCATCAAAAGATCTATGTCCGCGTGACAAACTTACCAGTTTATGATCAAATACGGAACATCAGGTGGTTTTTCTGCTAATTTCTATTTCTATGTTGAGTAGAAGTTCTCTTTTACATTTTTAACTCTTCATATGGATTGTGAACTTCTAGGCAAATTCACTTGAACACCATGATTCGTATAGGAGGAGTGGTGACTAGACGATCTGGAGTATTTCCTCAGTTGCAACAGGTAAAATATGATTGCAACAAGTGCGGAGCAGTTTTGGGACCATTCTTTCAGAATTCATATTCCGAAGTCAAGGTTGGCTCTTGCCCTGAATGCCAATCTAAAGGACCATTCACTGTCAACATTGAGCAGGTGGAAGTATCTCATAACTTTTTTAAATTGCCCATTCTTTATAGCACGAAACCTTGAGAATACTCGAAGAAGCGCAGTTTTAAATATTGATTTGATATTCTGTTCATTACTTTGCTGAATTGAACATCAGTTAAGCAATTGGGATTGATTGTGTTAGGATGTGTTGAGTTGATTCTGCTTCTTCTTCTTCTTAAGTTGTGTCAGGTAGGGACTAACTCATTTACTGGTCTATGTATCTTTCCAGACAGTTTACAGGAACTATCAAAAACTTACACTCCAAGAAAGCCCTGGAATCGTGCCTGCAGGTCGACTTCCAAGATACAAGGAAGTGATTCTATTGAATGATTTGATTGATTGTGCTCGACCCGGAGAAGAGATTGTACTATCCTTTTTTCTTGAGCCTGCTAATTTTGTCCCATTTTCTTGTTGATAGCTATCTCATTCTATCCCTTTCTTTCCTTTGATATGTATCAGGAGGTCACTGGAATTTACACTAATAACTTTGACTTGTCCTTGAACACAAAGAATGGATTCCCTGTCTTTGCTACTGTGATTGAAGCAAACTATGTGACCAAGAAACAGGATCTATTTTCTGCTTACAAACTTACCCAAGAGGACAAAGAAGAAATTGAAAAGTTAGCCAAAGATCCAAGGATTGGAGAACGGGTTTGTTACCTGGAGTTTTTCGCTATCAACCATGTTTCTGGAATATTTTTGTTTAACAACTATTAACCGTCCTCTTATAAAATTTTCAGATTATCAAATCTATTGCCCCTTCAATTTATGGCCATGAAGATATAAAAACTGCCATAGCTCTTGCAATGTTTGGAGGCCAGGAGAAAAATGTTGAAGGCAAGCATAGACTTCGAGGGGACATCAATGTACTTCTCCTTGGTGATCCTGGCACCGCAAAGTCCCAGTTCCTTAAGTAAGAACTGAACTGAGAAGTTCTGTAACCATTTGACCACTAGCAGTGATCAAATAAATTTGATGAAGGATGTTTCTTTCAGGTATGTTGAAAAGACTGGCCAAAGGGCTGTTTATACTACTGGTAAAGGAGCCTCTGCTGTTGGTCTAACTGCAGCAGTGCACAAGGACCCTGTGACAAGAGAGTGGACGCTGGAAGGTGGAGCCCTTGTCTTGGCAGATAAGGGGATATGTCTCATTGATGAGTTTGACAAGATGAATGATCAGGATCGGTATGGAATTGGAGAGTTAGTCTTTTTGTATTAGTGAGGTGGAATGTATTCTTGATTAACAATGTGTTTACCTGTTATCAGGGTGAGCATCCATGAAGCAATGGAGCAGCAAAGCATTAGCATATCAAAGGCAGGAATTGTTACTTCTCTACAGGCTCGCTGCTCCGTCATTGCTGCAGCAAATCCAATTGGAGGAAGGTATATGAGTACTTAATGTTGATGTATTGAGAAAAATGAATAGCAGGAAGCAGGAACGTTGTTAGTAAATGCTTTCAATTCCCTCAAATACTTTTTGCAGATACGATTCCTCCAAGACATTTTCACAGAATGTTGAGTTAACAGATCCCATCATTTCACGTTTTGATGTCCTCTGTGTTGTTAAGGTAAACCTTTATCTTACTTGATTCTTCTTTGATTGCCTGCCATTCGGTCGAAGTTAACAATGAGACAAACAATTTCTAATTGCAGGATGTGGTTGACCCAGTATCAGATGAGATGCTTGCAAAGTTTGTAGTTGACAGTCATTTCAAGTCACAACCTAAAGGTGCTAATATAGATGCTAGATCCTTGAATGAGTCTGAGGATGATATTCAAGCCTCTGCCAGGCCAGTTGATCAAGATCCAGAGGTATCATAATTAATAGCCCAAGAGCCTTCATTTATTTTCTAGAGATGGGCCTGTTCTTTTTATTTCTTTAATCATGAGTACTTAATTTGTCCCAGATTATTTCCCAAGATTTGCTGAAGAAATACATAACATATGCAAAGTTAAACGTTTTCCCGAGGTTGCACGATTCTGACATGGAAAAGCTCACACAAGTATATGCTGAACTTCGAAGAGAATCATCGGTGAGATGTTTGTTCTACTCTTTAGTACTAACTTTAATGGGCATGCAGTCTATTGATAATCCTGCTATATTCCTTTCGACTATATTTATGTAGCATGGACAAGGAGTTCCAATAGCAGTGAGGCACATAGAATCGATGATTAGAATGTCTGAAGCACATGCCAGAATGCACCTCAGACAGCATGTCACGGAGGAAGATGTTGACATGGCAATAGGTGTTTTACTAAATTCATTCATCTCAACACAAAAGTATGGCGTGCAAAGAGCCCTTCAAAAGGTAAAGAGAATGGATGCTTCTCTCATAAGCCTTCTTTCTGTTTGTTTATATTTCCTTGGCATACTTCTAATATACGCTATTATACTGTTTGAGAATGGGTGTGAACAAAAGGGAAAAGGACAAAAAAGGATTCTACGGGAATGCACACCTCCAAATGCCACATTGTTTTAGCTTTTGTTTACGAAGCTAGTTTCTGACACCAAATATCTTACAATGTACATGTGCCAATCGGCCGAAGTTTTTTTTCTTAAGCAACCCTAGTGTCTGACTTGTTCTGGGTTCGAATTTTGAAAATAGAAATATTTATCCCATTTTGGCTACAGATTCTATGTCTCGACAGATACCAGACAAGGTGGTCTTAAACAATGTTTTAGACCTATTTCATCTTCATTCACAAGTTACTCGATCCTACCAGTTTGGACAAACAGGCTTTGCATTTGTGTTCATTCAAACAACTGAAAGTGGACGATTTCTTATTGCTATAAGTATAATTTTATGGCCAATTTGAAGTATTTACTAAGCATGGCTTAATGTCAATGCAGAGTTTCAGAAAATACATCACTTACAAGATGGATTACAATAGAATGCTTCTGAGTCTTCTACAAGAGCTTGTGAACAAAGCGCTTCGCTTTGAAGAATTAATTTCGGGTTCTACTTCTGGGCTTACCCATATTGATGTGAAAGTGGACGATCTGTTAAGCATGGTACAGGAAACCTAATCTCTTTAGTCTCCAGATTTTTCTGTTGGATGGTCGGATTGCAAGGTGAAAGATTATACTGACTTGTGGAATGTTTTGGTTATTTCTTCAACTAATGCAGGCAGATGAACGTGGGATTAGTGATCTAAGACCATTCTTCTCAAGCAAAGATTTTTCATCAGCAAATTTTCAGTTAGATCAAGAACGGAGAGTGATCAGACATCGACTTCCAAGACGATGATCCTCCTATCCTATCCTAAATGCTAAGGTTGGGCATATGAAGAATAGCCCTGCAATATTTAGAACGATCTTTCTTTTAGAACTAAAGTGGTTTGACTTAGGTCCTTGTTATTTGTAAGTATTATTTGTTTAACGAGATGAGTTCCTGCACGTGGGTGAAAGAGAATAGCAATACCTTTCTTCCAATTCTTGGTATCGATCAATTCTCTTATTGAAGCAAAAGCTGAAGCTGCCAAGCTGAAAAATATGAAAATTTCGGAACAAGACATTGAGCTGTATAACGTAACTGATTTGACAAAAGCTTCTGATTTAATTTTACACACTTTTCTTAACTTTGATTTTGTATAGATCTAGCTAATTTACCAGCAATTTTACAACATACACCAGGTCTGCATTGGCAAACCTGAATCACCAAATGATGTCAAGAAAATAAGGTAAAATTTGGAAACACCAAAAGTGCTCCGTCTCCTGAATCTGCTATAAGAGTATCATTTCCTTGATTTGATGGTAGTCTTGATTTTGGATTTGGAAGAAGGCTTGACGGATGTGGCGTGATGTTGATGCTCCGAAGTGATCTTGTTATGAGTATTTTGGGTGACTTGAGCTTTTTGGGTGGCCTTAGACGGATGTTTCTTCTTCTTCTTCATTCCGAAAGACGAAAGCTTTCTTTTCTTCCCCTTCTCTTTAATGGTTTCGAGCTTGGGTTTCCATCGTTGAGACCCTACAAGCTGACTATAATCCCTCCGTAACTGAGGAGTACTGCATACTCTACTTCTTGTGCTGTTGTTATCTTTTTCTTCTTCTGACTCACTGAGCTTGCCTTGTTCCATCAACTGCCATATAATAAACTCATCCGACACTCGTATCCTTAAACATCCAGATGGAGATTTTTGTATGTCGAAGGGCTGACATGTGGCTGCCTTCTTCACAAGTGCGGTTCTTGAATTTCTCAATGCTTGGGAGGAGGATTGACTGGTAAAGGAGGCTATGGTGACAAAAGACAGGACAGACTGGAAACAATGTTTAGGTAGAAGAAAGTAGTTGCGACCGAGCTGAAGGCGGTCGTTTTGGGAAAGAGATGGGATCTTCTGGCCTATGTACAAGGAATCAGAAGAACAGACCAAGTGCTTTGGGAACTGCATCATTAGCTCAGAGACGCGAACTGGCCTGTGGTAGACGGTGACTTTGCCATCGGAGTTGATGACCTTGATGGTCGGTGCAGGCCGGTCTTGGTGTTGGTCTTGCACGCAGGGGAAGCGGTGGCCCATTAGCTGAAAACACCAAGGGAATATATGGAGATTCACAAGTTTAATCCCCATGACTAGGAAACTCAACTTAGCTTGTGCATACAGTAACAACTATGGCATGTTGAGAACAGATGAGACAGCAAAGATAAGAGAAGGGTCGGAGAGGAGATGGTAATTTCATTCATGTGTATGTTTTATAGACTCTGTACCGTACCAATCCCATTTTGGGTTAGCATTTAGCAGCAGTTGAAATTGGAACTTGGAAGCAAGAAGAAATACTGAAACAGTATAATATTTGTATTGAGAATAGTAGCCAGTCAAAGAGGGAGGGAGAGAGTTGTCTTCGGTTGGCAACTTTTGGTTTTTAGCGAGAGGCGTGTGAGACTCCACAAGTTATGGGGCTAACGCCATGCATCAATCAGCCTGCTCTTTTTTCACATGCTTTTGGAAAGTTGCCATTTTGGTAGTAAAATGAAAATATGCTAATTTCTTAATATTTGAAATTATTAATTAATTTGTATTTTAACAATATCATTATAAACCTAATTCTACTAATAATTTTATTAAGAAAAAGAATTGAAAAAAGGGTCCAACGAAAGCGTGGGGGTGGGGCATAAGTTTGTTATTAGTCCAAGTATGGAGTCTGTTTGTTGTTTTGGTAGCGCACGTGTTTTGTCTCAAAGTAGAAACCCACAAAGACCGTGAAGAAGACGGTGACCGTCTCAATCTCCAATGGTGCCTAATATGAATATGTTTGACCAGTAAATGCAATACTATATATGTATGCTATGGTCGACTTCTTTGACTGTCTGTTCTCTCTCTTTGGACATTGGAATACGATGGGACTCCCGTCCCAATATAAATTCATAAATTATCACTTTCCATAATTGGACACTTGGGCTTTACTAAGTGAAGATGTTCTGCATTATCCAAAACAGAGACCAGACCAAACATTAAGCGTAAGGATTGTTATGGGTTTGCATTCCTAAAGATGGGTCTGACCCTAAATGGGTTAAATCACTTTGTTGTTTGGGTTAAGAAGGGAAGGGAGGGCACTGGGACCTTAGCAATCATGTGTTGGGGTGGTTATATGCTTGAATTTCATTACAAACCCTACAAAATAAAGAAATTCATATTAGAAGCTTGGTAAATGTTGCGTTTGTGTCTGCGATATGATAGAAATAAGTACTTATTTATTGCAGTTTTTAAATACAGTTACATGTTTAAATTTGTGGGCGAATAGCCGGAGTTTGGAAGAAAGTGCGGTGTCACTTCATAAATCAATAAGTAGAAAGAAGCTTGTAGTAGAAAAGTACTTTTGCGGTAGAAATTCTACTTTTTATTAATAACATTCAGATAATTATTATTTTTCATTATACTCCCAACTAATATTTTCTTATTTATAATTTGAATTTATTTGATTACTAATATATTTTTTATGAAATATTTTATTTACTAAAATTATTTTATTTATAATTTTCTTATTTTAATTTAATATTTTATTATTTATAATTTTAAATTTATATGACTAATAATATATTTTTTAATTATACTTTTTAATCATTTTATCTCTTTTCAGCAACCGCAACCGTACTTACCAAACACCTATTTTCACGTTTCAGCAGTTATCAAAACAACAATCTCAAACACGTAAGAAAATAAGTACTTATCATTTTAGTAGATTAATTTTAGCAGGTTATCAACCGCTACCATTTTACCAAACCAAACCTAAAAGTGCCTTGAATTTGTTGCCATCAATACCCATATCATTTCGACAACAACCCAAGTTTCCATGTTTTCAAACCAGAAACGGAACATGACAGTTTAAGATTCGAGAGTTCTTACGTACGTTACTATCATCATTTGGAAGTTGGAACACTGTACGACTATGTGAACATTAACGTACTCAAACTGTGTGAGGTATGAAAATTGGAATCGTTCTTTATCTCCCACTTTGTATTAAAGCATACGAGACCTGAAATATAGGCAATTTTCAGGTTGGAGACAGTACAGCAGAATAACTTCCAATTCATCATCGTGTGACACGAAGTAGTTGCTAAGAGAAGACCTGTTCTTCCATGTAATTTTTTATTTAGTACATGTGCCTGAAGAGTCTTCAAACAATCTAAACTCTTCTGTATTTGTTTTGTGCTGTGTTTGATTTACGTGGCCACGAACTGACATGCACGTATATAACAAGAGGTGTATATAGCTGACCAAACTTTACACGTGCACGTATATGCCGAGTGGTGTTTAGTGCAGGCACGTTGTCTGTAAAGTTAAAGTGTAGCTCGGTTGCATCGACAGTGACAAAAGGGCTATAAGCATAGTTTTGAATTAAAGTCCCCCAATATATAAATATTATAAGCTAAAGTCTTCGAAAATCGTTTCCTTTTGTGCTTCTAACCAATGCCAGGCAATGTATGACTAAGAATAACCACCTTCTTAAGTTGGTCAGGATTCTCTGCCTCAAAGGGTGGTTTAATTAATATAGACATCTGGAAGTTAGACTCCAACATGTCTTCAGGGAAGGCAATTCTTATGCAGACCGACCAACTACTCATGCAGCGCCTTTTGCTATGGGTATTACCGTTCTCCTTCTACCACTTATTGAGGTTATGGATCTCCCGTGTAAGGATAGATCACGGGTAACATTTTCCAGAATATTTGTTTCGATAGGTCTTTATTTCATTTTCCTTAGTAAACAAAATATATATATAATTTTTATGTGGTTATCAATTTTTAAGTCTTTGTTAAAAATTACTGGAAATATAACCCGTAATAAAAAAATTTAGCATATTGGAATACGGATAAAAGATCTCATGTAGGTAGATCTTTATATTTCTTTTAAATCTTCTAAACTTTGAGCTACCGTCGTATAGGTAGTTTTAATATTTTATTAAATAATACTTATCTTATAGTTATATTGTCTCGAATCAGATGATAGCATTAACTCGGTTTACCCTTTCATTGTCTCGTTATTAGTTGTTTGTTTAACTTCATAACTTGAAGCGTAATGGGGTGTGGCTAATCTTCGTTTATATACCTTGGACTCCATGAAAGATCTTATAAAAGGTAGATGTACCTTGCTCTTGAAGGCAGTTTCTTAAGTCCATAAAATCCAGTGCCTCATGCATGGCAACTTAAGCAAGTAACCAAAGGGGTACCAAATATCCTGCTCCAATTCTATTTTGCCCCAAAAGAGGCTTTGTTTTATGTATGTTTATACTCAAAACAAGGTCGATTTTGACATAAAATAAGGTTGAAATAGGATATTAAGTATAGAGGGTCTCGTGCCAACTAAAAGGATTCTGCTCGAGGCAATATGTATTTTGAAAGAAGACTAGAGACGAATGAGATATTGAGATATTTTATCATAATGCGATTGATTTTTAAGATCGTCCCAGGCTTTCGGTCTTTTACTAGTTAATCCCAATAAAGCCTTCAGACGTTGTATTTTTTTGAAACGAAACCTTCGATAACGTGACATAAAGACTTTTTTTTAATTGAAATTTCATATTCAATGCAATTATATCTTTCTAAAAATTCGATTCTTATTTATCAACCACACATTGTCTAACCAAATCTAATTATCTCTTGATATGTTTCTCAAAAAATTTGATTTGTGCGAATTATTCCCCCAATTAACGAAAAGATTTTGGCGGAATATGTTACTGCAGAAACATGGAAAAATTGAAATCTTAGATTAAAACACTATGTATGAATAGTATGAACTGTCTAAACAAGAATTCTTGAAACCAGAGCTATTATTCACTACATCAAAAAATTTCCATTAATGAAATGTGTATTATTTTCGAACAATAGTAAAGAAGGATAGTATTCAAGATCTCATCTAAAACTTACAGCAACTTGCCAAACAAAGGCTAATAAAAAAAGAGCATAGGGATTACTGAAATAACATCTACTATTGGATTCAAAAAGGTGTAGGCTTAAGGCAATTTTGCGAAGAAAAAATTGCTTGAAGAAATGACAGAATTAAGACATATGCAAATAAAACTAAAAAGATTAAGCTAAATTTAATATTTTTAATAATTAAATAAAATAATATGATTTTAATTAAAATTGATTTATATGGATTATTTTAAATTTGACAAAAATTAAATTTTAAGTGCTGATTTTAGATCAAATTGGGCCTGATTTGAACTCAAACATCAACCTTGATCACACGTGACAGATGAATCTACTTCAGCCTTTTTCAGGATTTGCATAGAATGGCCTGACCTTGGACCCGACTAACAGGCACAATAAAACCTATTCCATAAGAACCGATCTGGGCTTAATATATATACACTGAGCTACGTAGGATCGCTCAGTGTATATATAAAAGTTAGATGTACCTTGCTCTTGAAGGCAGTTTCTTAGGTCCATAAAATCCAGTGCCTTGTGCATGGCAACTTAAACAAGTAACCAAAGGGGTACCAAATATCCTGCTGCAGTTATATTTTGCGCCAAAAGTGACTTTGTTTTATTTATGTTTGCACTTAAAACGTCGTTTTTGACATAAAATAAGGTTGAAACAATATATTAAAAATAGAGGATCTCGTGCCAACTAAAAGGATTCTTCTTAAGACAATATGTAATTTGGAAGAAGACAAGAGACGAATACGATATTGAGATATTTTACCAGAATGTGATTGATTTTTAAGATTACCCCCAGCTTTTGGTCTTTTACTAGTTAGTCCCAATAAAATCCCCAAACGTTGTTTTTTTTTTAAACGAAGCCTTCGGTGATGTGACATAAAGGCTCCTTTTTTTAATTGAAATTTCATATTCAATGCAGTTATATCTTTCTAAAAAATCAATTCTTGTTTATCAACCACACATTGTCTAACCAAATCCAATTATCTCTTGATATGTTCCTCAAAAAATCCGATTCGTGCGGATTATTCTCCCAACTAACAAAAAGATCTTGGCGGAATATGTTACTGCAGAAACATAAAAGAATTGAAATCTTAGATCAAATCACAATGTATGAATGGTATAAACTGCCTAAACAAGAATTCTTGAAACCAGAGTTATTATTCACTACATTAAAAAAATTCCATTAATGAAAAATGTATTATTTTCAAACAGTAGTAAAGAAGGACAGTATTCAAGATCTCATTTAAAACTTACAACAACTTGCCAAACAAAGGCTAATAAAAAAAAAGCATAGGCATTACTGACATATCATCTGCAATATCCTACTACCACAAGGTAAATACCTGAATACCTGAAGGGCATTTAACACATGGCATCATCAAGCATACTCGCAAGTCACTAAAATTTGAAAACATTCACTTCATTCATTCATAAAGCTTACACTGTTTCCATCAAACAAATATTTACAAAACTTTACACAAGTTCTAGCAAAACTATAACAAAAACTGTATCACTTCTGGTGTCAGCTGACAGATCCC
>JANZXP010000003.1:6130990-6142226 GCA_027576715.1 Erythroxylum flavicans | reverse complement strand
TTTATAATTTTAAATTTATATGACTAATAATATTTTTTAATTATTTATACAACAATTAATAGTTTATTAAATCAATGGACTTTTTAGTTATTTTATCTCTTTTTAGCCACAACAACCGCAATCGCACTTATCAAATACCCATTTTCATATTTTAGCAGTTACCAAAACAACAATCCCAAACACATAAGTGCTTATTGTCACAGCTCTCCCAAATCAAGTCAAAGTCACTTTTTTGTAATTGGAAAGTCACAAATTCAAATCAAACAATTTTTTGTAAAAATATAAGGAAATGTTGTGTACATTTAATATCCCTCTTCTGCTTTATGCACTGAAATCCGTTGAGTTGACTTCATATTAGAAACGTGGAATTAGGATTCCATCATTAAATCAATATATAATAATCTATTTTTCAATATGGACCTCATTCCTTGTTTTTCAAAGATAATTTTCATTTTTAAACTCAGTTTACTACTTGATAAAGACTTTATGATTTGGTCGTTTATTAAAATGAAAAAAAGAATTATTCAATAGCTCATTTATAAACTAATTTCAACTTGAAGCTTAAAAGTATTAAACTATTTGTTGACTCGAGTTTGATTTTACAAAGGTGGAAGTGAACTTGGCTTATAAAGCCTGAGTTACACCAACTGAGGTTATTTTAACTTTTGATTATGTTCAATTTGGACCTTTCAACTTTGTAAAATGAGCTCAAGTTGAGCTGGGATGCCATTTTCTTTGATCTGAACAAGAGTTTACTTTGAACATGTCCAAGTTGGGCTTTATTTTATAAGCCTATTTGGTAAATGAAACACATGTATAAAGAAGCCGCAACGGCGGAAGCTTCTTGGGTTGTTACCGAACAATTGAGATTTAGGAAGACAATTGACTAAAACATAACATCAAGATCATGTATCCTTTGAATCTTATATGCATCTTTTGAAAAACACGCATAGTATATAAGCCATTATATGTCATAGTCTGACTATTTTATTAACTTCAAATTGGCTATGATTACTCACTAGAAACTCTAAGATGAAAATGCCAACAATGTCTCAAAACGCGGCCAAGAAGAATTCCAATTGCAATTTCATTTTGTGTAAGTGGGTAGGCTAAAGGCTTGGTCTAAGTTGAGATGGACCACCTATACATAGTTACATGCATACCCACATTTGAACTTTTACTCACTATGAATAATATTAAGAAATTATTGAAGGGAAAAGCTTCTTCATCTTAAAAATTAAAAAATGGGTATTGATTGCTTTGGTCATTTGAATTTTCTTTTTAAAACATATTTCCAAGAAGAATTAATCAATGTTTAGACTCATTGAGTCATTAATTAAAGTAATTTAGAAATTCTTAAGAAAAATGGTAATAATGTCCAGTATTTCTAATAAAACATGTTGTAGTGCGGTTGTTGTATCAGATACGAAAAGGAAGTTGGTTGAATTATCTACAAAAGAAATGTTTCTACTTATATATATATATATATATATATTACTATAACAACAACAACATGGAGTAGAAATTCTGCTAATATGAAGCATACAAAAAAATTCAGTAATACATAGTCTTATCTTTAACTAGTAGAGACGTTATTTTTAAATGAGCTACATATAATAAAGTTTGACTCTGAGCAAGAGCAGGCAAGACACTTATTCAGGACACACTTTTATTAAAAGTAAAATAGGACTCACTTTTGATCTTCGTAAAAAATAAAATGAGACAAAATATAACTCATTCGTGACTTTCATGAAGAACAAAATGACCCAAAAGAAGATCCACTCTTAATTCTCGTAAAAAATAAAATGAGACAAAATAGGATTCGTTATTAACTCTCACAAGGACCCCTTTTTTACTTTATCCTGACCGATAAAACGTTAAAAACGATAGTGTATGTACATATGCATATATGTGTAGGCTCATAGAATACGTACAAGCAATTAACTTAAATCATTATTAGTTTTTTCCTCATATCATATTCGATGTGATTATTAAGATTTGGTATATAATTATAGAGAAACTAAGTTTCCAACACAATAAGCAACTTAGTAAAACATACAATTCTATTAATATCAACAGCTAAAATTTCCAGTTTATCAGTAAAGCACGACTTTCCATTACACTTGACATTAACTGAACTTATAAGAAGAGCAAAAAATAATACACTTTTAATGGATAAAGGGAAGGACTTGAAAAGGGAAAAAAGAAAGAAAAAAAGAATAAAGAGTGAATTGATTGCTCTAGAAATAAATGACCAACCAACACCATATACATAGCATGTTAGTTTGGTCAGAATTCGCCGTAGTTTCTTCTTCTTCGAGTGCTCCATGGCCCATTGCTACATACATGGAATAGAGGTATAGTAGTCTGAATGATCATCATCTTCTCTATATACTAATATCTTCAATCTTTCAAATCTGCTGCTTAAAAGTTCTCTTTGTGGAAATCAAACTTAGTGGAGGTCTTGTGGGAGAAGTCTGAAGCTAGTTGCCTTAGCTCCTTCGTTAGTGCTGGTGCCCCACAGTAGAAAACTCCTGGAATATAGGCATAACATGCACGAAAAGTTAGCTACACGTGTTATGAATGACAGCTGATTGCAACTAATGACATTAGCTAGTGGATAGAGTAGGTGAAACCCACCAATTTTAGACTCAGGATGGTGGAGAGCAATTTTCTTGTAGACTTGTCTCCAATTAGGCTTGGCAAAATGGGACTTCACCCTCGTGCCTGAAACCACGTCCACACCGTTCTTTGCATGGTGAAGAGACTGAAGCATTGCTATGAGAGCTGACCTGGCGTCACCTTCTTCGTAGACACTTGTGCAGTAGTTGTGGAGCTCTATCACCTCTTTATCGTCCATTTCTGCAACTTCGTTCATTATCCCTTTGAACCACTCGAATGACCCTTGTTCTCTTGTCACCCAGTAGAAGTACGCTTTCCTTGTCTTGAAGTTCTTGTTCTTATGGTTACTGCCGCTCCTAGGAGTAGTAGAAACACCATAGCTCCCATTCTCTAAGGATTGCATGGATCGATCATCTGATTCTTCCTTGTTCATCATGTTGTTGATGATGTCCTTGACTATGCTGATCATGGGTGTGGCTCCAATCCCCAATCCTACCAGTAGGACCACATCATATTTCTTGTAATCTTGTGCTGGTGCACCATATGGACCGTCTATCATTATCTTGGGAAAGCTGAACGCATGCCAATCATTCCTCGTCTCATTTAACAGAAACGATATACATAAAAGAATTCAGTGCTCAACACTCGACATCACGATCACATTACCTTGGATTAGTCCCCCCTTGCATGTGATCAGCTCTGAGTAGTCCACTTTTCCCAGCAGGTGGAGGTTGACATACCTGTGATTGAACCATTAAATTTGAGAAACTGATGTATGATCTGTAACTTAATCAGGACAAGTGCATGTTATGTCATATCAAACCTCGGAGAAAACAGTTTTAAGCTGTCGCGTCCAATCACCTAACGTTCGAATGTGGACACTGAGGTAATCGTCTCCTGGTGCTGAGGTAATAGAAAACGGATGCCTGTTCATGTTATATACGTACCAATTAGTCACAGTAATGTTAGACCTCAGAAGGTTCATATAACAGTTAAAATACGTATGTTCAATGAGGTGCGTACCACTCGAAGGGAGAAACTGCCGCACAATTGACAAACATGTACTGCCCGCTCTTGTACTTGAAACCCTGAGGCTTTGACATGTGCAATGCAAGAACATTTCCTGGGTACACCGCAACCTGAAGTATTTATGGACACACAATACTCATTAGATGTATGAAGATCAATCAACTAAGTAGTAAAAAACCGAATCTGTATTCTTCAAGTTTTATCAATTACCTTGAGAATCTTAACAGGCTTGATGCTTGATCTAAAAGCCCTGATCAACCTCTCGCATGCATAAAGGGCAATGGGCACTGCCAGATACATCCATGTCTGCAGAGAATTTTGTATCAGCAAAATGCAGAACAGAAGCAAAAAGGAGTAAGTATGGAAGTGAAAGACAAGCCTCACCGTTTTGTTATACCATTGCTTGGTGAGGTAGAGCTTGATGCCATGGACAATGAGGAGAGCGTAGACGATGACAAAGAGATGGTGTGAGTACCAGAAGGCATTAAAGCCGGTGAGTTTCTTGAGTGGTTTGGGGAGGTTGAGCTTATTACGCCTGAACCAAGGTGTGGCTAATGTGAATGCTATTGCCATTAGCACCACCATTATGATTCCAGTGACCCCCTCCACTCCCTTCACGAACCACCAGTAGTTTGAAGGCTGTTCTTCCCCAAAGTAAGGCTTCATAAGCTCGTATTCCTCTTCTGTTGCGTGAAGCAGTCGAGGGAAGTCGCATGTTAAATGAGCTCCTGCATGTAGTCCTACACCAATGGCAATTCCAACTGCAATCACCTGAACTTGCCATATGATACTCATATTAGTTTCTATCGTCCAAAGTAAATTTATAAACAAAACATAAGATCAATCCGTACCTTGTGGAAATTTAGATTGTCATCGAAAGGCACAGCTACCCCCAACCTGGTCTTGTTTCTGAGCCAAGTAATGGTATTCCTACAGACTGGGAATAAAATCAAGGCCATATTGAACTTAAGAGTCTCTGCTCCTCCTTTAGCAACACAAACACAATAGCCCATTACTTCGTAAGCAGCTTTATTACGGTACTGCACGAACTTGTAAGTAAACAAGCCTGCTACAATTCCCATCCACAGCATCATAACCCACACCCTCTGCCAATTGTCCATCAGAAAGTATTTCACACTCTGGTACCATCTCCTCAATGGATTGTTCTCCTGTGTTGGCTTTAGCTTCTGGCTCAACAGCTGACTCAGAACTCTACTATCTCCAACCCTCACCGATTGGTTTGGTGCTTGTAACAGAAGAGTTTCCAGGTTGTATATCTGTTCATCAAAAGCAGTCAGGAACAGAGTCAATCTTTTTCTTGCTTTTTTATGTATACTATAAATGTGTATATAACAATTACCATTATGTATCCAGCATTATCTGGGTCTAATTCTTCCATAATAAGTGCTGCATACTCCTTGGCTTGTTTCTGAATGTTGGAAAGCTTGTTCGCTGAAGCACTTAAACTGATAATCTGAGAAGTATATGACTCTGTCAGTGTTAGTTCTGAAAGAGTTGAATTAATTGACTTGTAAAATAAATGGTTTGAAGGAGCAAGCCCAATCAGACTAAACTATTGACTTGCTCTCAACTATACCAACCTCACTGACTTCTTCTTCAGTGATTCTTCCATCAGCGTCTTTGTCGACCCTGCATGGATATTATCGACTACTTAAATTATTGATTATTTTCCAGGAAGCAACTTTTCGATACTTACAAATATATGTCATTTAATTATGTCAAAGAAGGCCGCGATTGAAAATAATCAAAGTTATGGATTTACATGCTGAAGAAGGTTTGAAGCCTGGAGTCGAAGCTCTCGTCGGATATTTGATCCCAGAACTGTTTAAGCTGAGCCTTGTCGATGGAATCACCGTTTATGTTATTTCTACGAGCTAGTGCACGAAATAGTTCTCCCGCAAATTCCTTTGATTCCTTATTCATCCCTGTAATTCATATCATATATAAACATTAAAAATAGAGAAATAAGGTAGGAATAACTCTCAATGTATCAGGATTCAGTGAGTGCGTGCCTATGCATTCGCCGAACAAGGATGAGGGTAGGAGGCCTTTAGAAGAAGCAGTAAGGTTTTGGAAGCGTTTCTCGACTGCCGCCCATCCATTTCCGGAAGTAGTGGAGGCGATGAATTTGAGACCCTTCAAGGCGTGGGCGGCGGCTGACTTGGTCCTATCGAAACGTCTGGCAGCAGAAGAGTGCCTTCTCGACAGGTTTTTTGTAAAACGTTGAGACACCTGTCTGAGATGGGACGAAGTGGTCCGAAAGAACGAAGAAGCAGAAGGCTTTCGCTCCAATGTCTTCTTAGCCAGCAAAGCCAGCTCAGGATCCTCATGCCCAGTTGTCTGAACGCTGTGAACCGCCACGGAATCATCACGAATGTCCAGAGTAATCTCTACATAGGACGAGGCATCGTCGTCTTCGTTGTTTTTGGTGGTGCTGGTGTTGATACTGGTGACAACGTTGTCACTGAACCTGGCGCTCTTCTTGGAAGATCGTTTCTTGTAGGAAGTGCCTCCTCCGCCTCCACCTCCGATAACCAATGGTCCGCTAAACGCTGTCCGGTCACTTGCTACGCTTTCTGTTTCCGAATTACTATCAAAATGATGATGCATTCCTCTCCCCTCCTCCATGTTTCTGATGTTGAAACTAATACAATGATGTTAAACAACCGGAAATGGTATATATATGGAAGTTTAGTTGAAGAGAAGAATCGGAATCAGAACCAGAACCAGTGGAGAAGCGAAGACCAAGTATGGAAATTGTACAGACCAATTTTGATGTAGATATATATGTGGTGGATGGTAGGTTTCCTTTGAACTTTCAATAAAATTCAACGGAATATTATAATCAGCTGTCGTCATCTCAAAGTCTATAATTCACTTTTGTTTCGTAATAGAATTCTCTCCGCGTTGGAATCTTCATCGAAACTATGGTATGAAATGAAGGGTAAATGGAGTAGTTAGCGGTCAAAACGGACCTTCAAAATTTGTATTTGTATTACTTCTTACGATTTTCTACTTAAACACACGTCCGTCTTTCTCTTCTGTTCTGTTCATGACCAAGACTTCATAGATATTGACTTACTGTAAATGATGAACTCTTATATCTATTTTAATAAAATTTAATAATGGCATAAAAAACTAAATTGAAGCCTTAGAGTTCGGTCGTGACTAGTAAGTCACACGTTTAAATCGCAGAGACAGTCTCTTTGAAAAAAATACAAGAAAAAAGTTGCATACATCGATCACTCTCTTTAAATTTTCTCAAAATGGAGCGTTTTGTGTACCGGGTTCGGTCACATTTTACATGTGCAATGGACCATAAGAGAGATTTTTCAAGGTACCTAGTTATTTAACAATTATTTAAATTATTTATTAATTTTTTTGACTAATTATATGACTTAATAAAAGTAATTTTGATGTTATCCATCCACACGTTTATTATGTCCAATGTTGAACTTACATGCCATTATGTAAGAAAAAATTAAGAAAGGCAGCAGTTAATGTCAGTTATCTTATCCGTGTATGAATACAATATTTTGTTTAAAACATGTAAATATTTTGAGGCACGTTATAAAGTCATATTCAAAGTCTCTAAAATCATAATTCAGAAGACTTCTTAAATCTCTACCCGGTGGAAACGCCATTTAATAAAACTTTAGTTTTAGTCAATTGTAATTGAAAAAAATGCCGATTTCGCTTTGTGGGTTAGAAATGCCCAACTTATTCATTTTTTGGGTAAACTACTGAGAGTTTATGTAACTTATGCTGGATTAATCGTATTCTACTTGGCATTAATTTGACAACTATTCAGTATATCTTTTTTTATTTGAAATACTATTGCATACGCTTTTAATTATTACATAGTAATTACTTAAGGGTATTATAAATAATTAATGAAAATAATCTTTTAAAGGTCAAAAACTTTGAAGTAAAATACATTAATTCCCCAAAATTTTAAATTGTATATAAACATTCAGTGTATAATATAAGCTTTATTATTTGAAAAACAAAAAGATTTATAAAATATAATCCAAAAATTCAAGAATTCTTTTAATAAAAATATTAATATTTTATCATAAAACTTAAAAATTTTAAATTAATTTGTAATTTAAATTATATTTAATCCTCTCATTCTCATTCTCATTCACTTTCTTTTGATTGAGATTAACTAAGCAGTTGACTTACAATTGTGATTAATTAGGATTAGATGGCTCTTTGCTTCACTCAATTGATAACTTATATTGAAAAAGACTTTGATATCTTGAACAGCGAAGTTACTCATTTTTAAGGAATTAACCTTTTAAACAAGTAGACGGTGTGATTAGAAAGTTGATTGCTTGATTTGACAGAAATCGGATACCACTAATTACGTATTAGACGACATCCAAATGCTAACACTTTTCAATTCTCGACTACAATTTGGTTGGTGGAGGAATACCCATTACTTGATTAAATATCTATTTTTAACTTATCTAAACCAAGTGACTAAGAGACAGGAGCGTGATAGCAGAATATTCCTTGACGGTCGCTTTAACCCAAACCTTCGAGTTATCAGGTCTACTCCTTTACATATATCCATATATTACAATACGTAATTGCAAATGAGATTAATAAATACACGTCACGGTACATTAGGTATAAGTTAGCGTGTACCCTTGACGAGTTCATACATACTGTGTATGTATATATCTAATGCATGCAAGTGAGTGATAGAAACTTGAATATTGGTGACAAAGGGGTCTTAAAAGTCATGAAGAAGCTGAAGAAGAAGAAGCAGAAGAAGAGTTAATAAATAGGTCGGATTCTTCCGTTATAAATCGTCTAGAAAAAGAGGAAAAAGGTATGATTTGACCGACCTATTATTATAAGTTCATCCAACGACTTATCTTTTTTCTGCTGGCGAAGGCTCGTGGCCTGTTGTTTTTGAAGCATCACATAGTCTTTGGTCAAAGTTACAAAATTTTGGACCTACTTGCCCACTTGTTTCATCAAATCTTCTGTGACTACATCAATCTCTCCCTTCACCTACTTCTTCACTTTTGACCTCATTGTCTCGTCACCCAAGTTGTAATTGTGTAATTCTTCCTGGATTTTGAATTACAGTGCCATCAACAATTATTACGGTAATAATAAAAAAAGAAGCGTTCGTATCGAGAGTCGACTTATATGAGAGATCTTCGATATGGACCTAATAATAAAAATATATTCGTAAATCTTGATGTCATAATTTAACTCAAAACTTTAAAATATTGAGTTAACGAGTCATTTTTATTGATATGTCCTTTATTAATTCTATCTTTTTTAATGTGAGATATCTAATTACACTTGACATCTTAACAAAAAAGATGTGTATATTATAATCTTTTCTAGACCCTTGCAAAAGGAAAAACTTTCTACACAGAATATGTTAGCTATTTAACTTTTTACGAGTAACGCGATTATAATTATAATATTAGTTCAAAACGTAAATGTAATATTCACAATTTTAACCATGATTATAATCAGCATTTTAAATTAATATTTATCATTTTATCTCTCTTCCTTTTTTTAAAATCTTTTTCCATCTCATTGTTTCTATTTCCATTGACTACTTTTTTTATTCAAAAAGACATTTTAGACTTTAATATGAAATCGAAAATCCAAAAAGATATCAATCTCATATTCGTCTCGGGGCAAAATAAAAATCCTTACTTGATTTTTGTAAATTTTGCCAACGTAATTGGTGCTTATATTTTGTAAGAAATTAATCTTTTCATTAAAATTTTGCTTAAATGTGACAATTTCTAAACCCGTAACATTTAAGGTGAGCAATCATTTGACATGAGATGATAAAAAATTGACAAACCGCAAGGGTGACATTTGTCAAATAGATAGATCGATTGATTTTATTTATTTATCATATTTATAAATTATTATTTATAATAATATTTAGTATATTTGGAAATTAGTTATACGTATTAATTTTTAATAAGAATAAGTTATTCATTAGTTTGATATGATAAAAATTAAGACTAATAAATAAAATAATAAAATAATAATTTTATTTATAATTCATATTTTGTAAATAATAAATAATTAAATTTATCAATTTTCACCGTTAATAAATAAATTATAAAAATATTGTTATTTTATTAATGTATCATATTTATATATTATTGTTTATATAATAAGTACAAATAAATACTTATTGATTTTTTAAATGTAACATTACATTTATTTATCATATTCTATCCATATATATATATATATATATTTTAAATGATAATAAGTTAAATATTTCAACAAATTTTTATTTCATTACATAATAATATTAAATAAATAAGATGATTAATATGTCATAATAATGCAATAATATTTATTTATTATTATTATACTCATTTTTATTTTTAAATATTTTATTAACAATAATGTATTCAATATTTACATTGAGTCAAATGGATTTATGAGATAAGAAAAATTACTTAATGCTTATATTGAGTCTAGTGAAACAATATAACCAAAAAAAAATACATTAGTACTAACTCTAGTAGATTCATAAAAGATTAAAAAAATAATTAGCATTAAATTGAGTCTGGCAAGTCAATATAGCAAAAAAAAGGTTAATCAATATTAAGACTAAGCATAGCAACTATTATAAAAAATTAATCAATAATTATTAGTTAGTATTAATAATGAAACAATCAATGGTTTTATATTTAAAAGCACTAATTATAATAAAATATAAAAAATTTATCCTCTTACTTATCATTATTATTAGATAATGAATAACTTTAATGAAATGTGTAATTTAATATTATAAAAACTACTTAATATATTAGTAAAATATGATAATTTTATCCTCTTTACTCAAAAACTACTTAATATATTAATGTGTAATTTAAGATTCGATGAAATTTATCCTCTTTAAGTTTGTTACAGTATCAGATCAAATACTATCACTTTTGCTTATTTTTTAAAAGTTTTTTGCCCATTTTTTAAAATTGATTATTTCTTGATCAACAACTTTTCGTTGAGACTTTTGAATCTACGTTTTTCAGAGAATGTCTTAAGAGACTTTGGTATTAAATTAACATGAAAGAATTATGTTGCATGAGAATTTCAATTTAGAATGTTCATAAAAAGGTAAGAAGCTTTGGAGTCATATTGATAGGAACTACTCCTACCCCAACAAACAAGAAGGTGTTGGAATTCAACTGTGATCGAAATTATGGGCGTAGCAAAAAACAAAATTTTTTAATAGATTTTGAACGGATCTCGATAACTGTATAAACTTGTATAAAATATAAACGATTTAGAAATCGTACCTTGTTTGCTATCCTATTGAAAAATCTTTCAAACTTTTTCCGATTAATCAATCATGAGCTGTTCAAGCGTCTAGTCTCTGATGGTTTCCACAGAGTAATTCTCAAACTGCTTTGAAAGGAAAAAGACAAAAATGCTAGCTTCTAAAAGCTTTTCCCGTTTAAATAGAAAAAATCATAAGAGTCTTTTTATTAAAATTAAATCTCTTTAATTATAATTAAAATCAAATTATAATTATAATTAATTTAATTTTAATAAAATC
>JANZXP010000003.1:6091646-6104077 GCA_027576715.1 Erythroxylum flavicans | reverse complement strand
TGATTGTATTATTATGTTTGAAAAAGTTACGAATAGAGCGGGCCCGATTTGGTTATCAATTTTCGCACTTTATGTCGTGGTTTAAAAAAAATGTACTGAAATTTGAATGATCAAGTACTATAACATGCCACCCTCGCGGGGCACGAACTCGGATATCACCATCGATATCGGGTTCGGGTCCAGCGAGAGTGGGGTGTTATAGCAAATCCATAAACAAATGACATTTTCCATTCTCCCGCATAAAAGGTAATTGCATTACATAAATCAAAACCTATGCAAAAAGTAATAAATTACGTATGAAGACTAAAACATACATATATCTATGCATGACAATTACAGTCAATGAGAAGTTGCATCATCATAAAAGCAAACAGACTTGTACAAACAGTGAAAAGGGCTATTAAATATGATGCATTGCCAGTTTTTCATTACACATAAACTTATAAGAGAGGGACAGAAACGGTGCTAGAGTGTGAGTAAAGGGTGTGTGTGTCAATGATTCAACCCAAATTAGCATGCCCAGTGAAATCCCTAACAACAAAGCCACAAACCACAAAGACAAGGGACAATTGACCAAAAATGATAACAAACAGAGGTTGCAAATTATTAACGTAGTAGAATTTAGGAAACGACAGAAAAGTAAAGCAAGGAAGCAACGACACGAGAGGCAAAGAAGGGGAGAAAATGAACAGAACAAAAAACTTACCTATGACTACCGAGATAAACCAAAAGGAAGAAAGGCAACGTGCGAGAGAGAAGACAGGTTTGAGATAAGTTGTTCATTTGTTGGGTTTATAAGATGCAATGATCATACGGTGTCGGGAGGGGGGTATTTTTGGAAGATGATATTGTGTTTTGTTTCTGTCAAAGGGATAAGATTTCTTATCCCTCGATTTTGAAAGGAACAAAAATAAGTAAGGTCAATAAACAAACACTGCGAGGCACAAGATTTTTTTGTTTTGTTATCTGTCTTCACCGACGAAGACTGTAACCAAACACTATGTTAGAAAATGAAATGAAAATTCAAACTTCTCAAGTATTTCTAAAAGTCACTGATCCAAACATCATTATAGTTTAAAACTAAAATGTTGATTCCCAAACCAACTACGCCTTAGTCTTGCAATTTCTTTAAGATCCCAAGAGGGACATTTTAGAGCACACAATTATTGAAATGATACTTCCCTAAATATAATATGCATTTTGGGACAAAATGAAGATAGTTTAACATGCTTTTTGAAAACTAACATCCGAATCCAAGAGTAGTCCTATTTGAGATCTTAAAAAGATGCAATATCATATTTCTGACATCTTCTCGTAACTCAATTGTCCCAACATCATTGTAACTTACAATTGAGTTGTAAGGTCTCAAAGCAAAAAGCCATTGATAGTACATTAACATTTTGTTTAAGGTCTCAAGTGGGACATTTATTTCCTCTAAAGGAAAATTATGAAAATGGCATTTCGTTAAGTATACTATGCTTTGTGAGACAAAATTAGGATATTATAGCTTGCTTTTTGCAAACCAAAATCAAAGGAATCAATATCTAAATCCAAAAGTAGTCCTTTAGAAAACTTAAATGAAACAAAAAATCAAATTCTCACATGCTTTTAAAAGTCGATAGTCCAAATATTATTATAGTTTAAAAATGAAATGTAGGATCACAAACCAACTGAGCTTTGATCTTGGACTTCCTTTAAAATATCAAAAGGGACATCTTAAAGCATGCAATTACTGACATGACACATCCTTAAATATAATAAGCGTTTTAGGACAAAACAAAGACAGTTTAACTTGCTTTTTGAAAACTAACATCCTAATTCGAGAGTAGCCTCATTTAAGACCTTAAATAAAATGCAATAATTGGGTTCCAAGATCTTTTCCTAACTCAATGGTTCGAACATCATTACAATTTACAATTGAGCTGAAGGGTCCTAAAGTACAAAGTCATTAATATTGCAATTTCTTTAACGTCTTAAGGGGGACATTGAATTACTTCGAAGGAGAATTAACAAAATAGCACTACTTTAAATATAATATGTATTGTGGGAAAAATTAGGATACTATAAAATGCGTTTTGGAAACCAAAACGAAAGGGATCAGTTCCAATCTAAAAGCAATCCTTTAGAACATTTAACGAAACAAAAAATCAAATTTCTCACATGCTTCTTTGAGTCAAGGGTCCAACCATCATTAAAATTTAAAAATGAACTACAGGATATCAAACCAGCTAGGCCTTAATCTTGCATTTCCTTTAAGAACTCAAGAGGGACAATGATTTAATTTAAGAGACATTTTAAAGCATTCAATTACTAAAATGACACATCTATAAATATAATATTCGTTTTGGAACAAAACAAAGACAGTTTAAAATGCTTTCTAAAAACCAACATCCAAATCTGAGAGTAGACCCAATTCAGACCTTAAACAAAATGCAATATTAGATTTCCATCATCTTTCTATAACTCAAGGGTTCGAACATCGTCATAGTTTACAATAGAGCTGAAAGGTCTCAAAGTAACAAGTTGTTGACATACCATTTCGTTTAAAGTCTCAAGTGGGACATTTATATACTTCGAAGGACAATTACCAAAATGATACTTTCTTAAATATAATATGCTTTGTTGGAAAAAGTCATGATACTATAGCTTGCTATTTCGAAGCTAAAATCAAAGGAACCAATATCTGATTATGAAAGTAGTACCTTAGAAATCTTAAACGAAATGCAAAATCAAATTTCTTACATGGCCAAACATCATTAGAATTTAAAACTTAACCATAAGGTCTCAAACCAACAAGGCCTTGAACTTGGATTTCCTTTAAGGTCTTAAAAAGGACATTTTAAAGCACACAATATCTAAAATCACACATCTTTATATATAATAGTCACCTTGGGACAAAACAACGACAGTTTAACATGCTTTTTGAAAACCAATCTCTGAATCTGGGAGTAGACCCATTTGAGACCTTAAAAAATATGAAATTTCATATTTCCGACATCTTTCATAAATCAATGGTTGCAACATCATTACAATTTACAATTGAGCTCTAAGGTCTTAAAGTAACAAGCCGCTGATAGTGTGTTTCATTTAAGGTCTCAAGTAGGAAATTGATTTACTTCCAAGGACAAATACCAAAATGGCATTTCCTAAAATATAAGATGCTTTGTGGGACAAAATCAAAATACTATAGCTTGCTTTTTGGAAACCAAAATCAAATAAATCTATATCTAAATCTGAATGCAGCCCTTTAGAAACCTTAATCGAAAAGAAAATTTAAACTTCGCATATGTTTCAAAAAGTCAATGATCCAAACAACGTTATAGTTAAAAATTGAAATGTAGAATCTCAAACCAACTAGGCCTTAGTCTTGCAGTTTCTTTAAGATATCAAAAGGGACAATTTAATGCATGTAATTATTGAAATCATACTTCTTTAAATATAATATGCATTTGGGGACAAAATGATGATAGTTTAACACCCTTTTTCAAAACTAACATCCAAATCCGAGAGTAGTCCCATTTGAGATCTTAAAATGATGCAATATCATATTTCTGACATCTTCCCGTAACTCAATTGTCCCGACATCACTATAATTTACAATTGAGTTGTAAGGTCTCAAAGCAACAAGCCCTTGATACTAAATTTACATTTCATTTAAGGTCTCGAGTGGGACATTGATCTCCTTTGAAGGACAATTACCAAAATGGCACTTCCTTAAGTATAAGATGCTTTGTGAGACAAAATTAGGATACTATAGTTTGCTTTTTGGAAACCAAATTCAAAGGAATCAATATCTAAATCCAAAAATAGTCATTTAGAAAACTTAAACGAAATGAAAAATCAAATTCTCACATGCTTTTAAAAGTCAATGGTCCAAACATCATTACAGCTTAAAATGAAAAGTAAGATCACAAACTAACTAAGCCTTGATCTTAAACTTCCTCTAAGATGTCAAGACGGACAATTTAAAGAATGAAATTGCTAAAATGACACATCCTTAAATATAATATGCATTTTAGGACAAATAAAGACAATTTAACTTGTTTTTTTAAAACTAACAACCTAATTCGAGAGTAGCTCCATTTGAGACCTTAAACAAAATGTAATATTAGGTTTCCAACATCTTTCCGTAACTCAATGTTTCTAACATCATTACAATCTAGTTTGAGTTACAGGGTCCCAAAGCAAAAAGTCGTTAATATTGCAATTTGTTTAGCATCTCAAAGGGGATATTGATTTCCTTTGAAGGAGAATTACCAAAATAGAACTACCTTAAATATAGTACGCTCTGTGCAAAAAATCAAGAAACTACAGAATGCTTTGTGGGAAAAATCAGGAAACTATAGAATGCCTTTTGGAAACCAAAATGAAAGGGGTCAATATTCAAATTCGAAAGTAATCCCTTAGTTAACTAAATAAAACATCAAATTTCTAACGTGCTTATGTGAGTTAAAGGTCCAAACATCATTAAAATTTAAAAATGAAAAGTAGGATATCAAACCAGCTAGGCCTTAATCTTACATTTCGTTTAAGATCTCAAAAGGGACAATGATTTACTTCAATAGACATTTTAAAACAATCAATTACTAAAACGACACATCCATAAGTACAATATTTGTTTTGGGACAAAACAAAGATAGTTTAACATGCTTTTGGAAAACCAACATCCAAATTAGAGAGTAGACCTGATTTAGACCTTAAACAAAGTGCAATATTAGATTTGCAACATCTTTTTGTAACTAAAGGGTCTGAACATCATTATAGTTTACAATAGAGTTGTAAGGTCTCAAAGTAACAAGGCGTTGATATTGCATTTTATATAAGGTCTCAAGTGGGACATTTATCTACTTCGAAGGACAATTACTAAAACCAAACTTTGTTAAATATAATATGCTTTCTTCAAAAAAGTCATGATCCTATAGCTTGCTTTTTGAAAACCAAAATCAAAGCAATCAATATCTGAATATGGAAATAGTCCTTCAGAAATCTTAGAAGAAATTCAAAATCAAATTTCTTGCATTACCAAACATCATTACAGCTTAAAATTGAACTATAAGGTCTCAAACCAACAAGGCCTTGATCTTGCATTTCCTTTAAGGTCTTAAAAGGCACATTTTAAATCATGCAGTTTCCAAAATGACATATATATAATCACTTTGGGACAAAATAAAGAGACTTTAACATGCTTTTTGAAAATCAACGTCCGAATATAAGAATAGTCCCTTTTTAGACCTTAAAAAAATGCAATATCATATTTCTGTCATCTTTCCGCAACTTAAGGGTCCTAACTTTATTATAATTTACAATTGAGCTCTAAGGTCTCAAAGCAACAAGCTGTTGATAATGCATTTCGTTTAAGGTCGCAAGTGGGACATTGATTTACTTCGAAGAACAAATACCAAAATGGCACTTCCTTAAATATAAGATGCTTTGTCGGACAAAATCATAATACTATGGCTTTCTTTTTGGAAACCAAAATCAAAGGAATCAATATTTAAATCTGAAAGTAATCCTTTAGAAACCTTAACCGAAATGAAAATTCAAACTCCCCATATATTTATTAAAGTTTAAACCTAAAATGTAAAATCTCAAACCAACTAGGCCTTAGTGTTGCAATTTCCTTAAGATCCCAAGAGGGACATTTTAAAGCATGCAATTATTGAAATGATACTTCCCTAAATATAATATGTGTTTTGGGACAAAAATGAAGATAGTTTAATATGCTTTTTGAAAATTAACTTTCGAATCTGAGAGTAGTCCCATTTGAGATCTTAAAAAGATGCAATATCATATTTCTGACATCTTCTCGTAACTCAATTGCCCCAACATCACTATAATTTACAATTGAGTTGTAATGTCTCAAAGCAACAAGCCGTTGATAGTACATTTACATTTCGTTTAAGTTCTTAAGTGGGACACTGATTTTTTTCCAACGGCAATTACCAAAATGGCACTTCGTTAAGTATAATATGCTTTATGAGACAAAATTAGGATACTATAGCTTGCTTTTTCTAAACCAAAATCAAAGGAATCAATATCTAAATTCAAAAATAGTCCTTTAGAAAACTTAAACGAAATGAAAAATCAAACTCTGGTATGCTTTTAAGAGTCAATGGTCCAAACATCATTACAGATTAAAAATGAAATGTAAGATCACAAACTAACTAAGCCTTGATCTTACACTTCCTTTAAGATGTCAAGAGGGACACTTTACAGAAAGAAATTACTAAAATGACACATCCTTAAATATAATATGCATTTTAGGGCAAATAAAAACAGTTTAACTTGTTTTTTGAAAACTAATAACCTAATTCGAGAGTAGCCCCATTTGAGACCTTAAAAAAATGCAATATTAGGGTTCCAACATCTTTTCCTGGCTCAATGGTTCGAACATCATTACTATTTACAATTGAGCTGAAGGGTCCTAAAGCATAAAGTCATTAATATTGCAATTTGTTTAACATCTCAAGGTGGACGTTAATTTATTTCAAAGGAGAATTACCAAAATAGCACTAAATTAAATATAATATGCTTTGTGGTAAAAAATTAGGATACCATAGAATGCCTTTTGGAATCCAAATGAAAGGGATCAATATTCCAATATGATAGTAATCCTTTAGAACATTTAAGCAAACAAAAAATCAAATTTCTCACATACTTCTACGAGTCAAATGTCCAACGATCATTAAAATTTAAAAATGAACTGCAAGATATCAATCTAGCTAGGCCTTTATCTTGCATTTCCTTTAAGATCTCAAGAGGGAAAATGATTTACTTCAAGAGACATTTTAAAGCATTCAATTACTAAAATGACACATCCATAAATATAAAATTCATTTTGGGACAAAACAAACACAGTTTAACATGCTTTTGGAAATACAACATCCAATTCTGAGAGTAGACCTGATTCAGACCATAAACAAAATGCAATATTAGATTGGCAACATCTTTTAGTAACTCAAAGGTCCAAACATCATTATAGTTTACAATTGAGTTGTAAGGTCTCAAAGTAACAAGTCGTTGATATTGCATTTTGTTTAAGGTCTCGACTGGGGCATTTATATACTTCGAAGGACAATTACCAAAATGACACTTTCTTAAATATAATATGCTTTGCTGGAAAAAGTCATGATACTATAGCTTGCTTTTTAAAAACCAAAATCAAAGCAATCAATATTTGAATATGAAAGTAGTCCTTAAGAAATCTTAGAGGAAATTCAAAATCAAATTTCTTGCATTACCAAACATCATTACAGCTTAAAACTGAACCATAAGGTCTCAAACCAACAAGGCCTTGATCTTGCATTGCCTTTAAGGTCTTAAAAGGCACATTTTAAAGCATGCAATTTCCAAAATGACAAATATATAATAACTTTGGGACAAAATAAAGACAGTTTAACATGCTTTTTGAAAATCAACATTCAAATATGAGAATAGTCCCATTTTAAACCTTAAAAAAATGCAATATCATATTTCTGTCATCTTTCCACAACTTAAGGGTCCCAACTTTATTACAATTTACAATTGAGCTCTAAGGTCTCAAAGTAAAAAACCGTTGATAATGCATTTCGTTTAAGGTCGCAAGTGGGACATTGATTTACTTCGAAGAACAAATACCAAAATGGCACTTCCTTAAATATAAGATGCTTTGTCGGACAAAATCATAATACTATGGCTTTCTTTTTGGAAACCAAAATCAAAGGAATCAATATTTAAATCTGAAAGTAATCCTTTAGAAACCTTAACCGAAATGAAAATTCAAACTCCCCATATATTTATTAAAGTTTAAACCTAAAATGTAAAATCTCAAACCAACTAGGCCTTAGTGTTGCAATTTCCTTAAGATCCCAAGAGGGACATTTTAAAGCATGCAATTATTGAAATGATACTTCCCTAAATATAATATGTGTTTTGGGACAAAAATGAAGATAGTTTAATATGCTTTTTGAAAATTAACTTTCGAATCTGAGAGTAGTCCCATTTGAGATCTTAAAAAGATGCAATATCATATTTCTGACATCTTCTCGTAACTCAATTGCCCCAACATCACTATAATTTACAATTGAGTTGTAATGTCTCAAAGCAACAAGCCGTTGATAGTACATTTACATTTCGTTTAAGTTCTTAAGTGGGACACTGATTTTTTTCCAACGGCAATTACCAAAATGGCACTTCGTTAAGTATAATATGCTTTATGAGACAAAATTAGGATACTATAGCTTGCTTTTTCTAAACCAAAATCAAAGGAATCAATATCTAAATTCAAAAATAGTCCTTTAGAAAACTTAAACGAAATGAAAAATCAAACTCTGGTATGCTTTTAAGAGTCAATGGTCCAAACATCATTACAGATTAAAAATGAAATGTAAGATCACAAACTAACTAAGCCTTGATCTTACACTTCCTTTAAGATGTCAAGAGGGACACTTTACAGAAAGAAATTACTAAAATGACACATCCTTAAATATAATATGCATTTTAGGGCAAATAAAAACAGTTTAACTTGTTTTTTGAAAACTAATAACCTAATTCGAGAGTAGCCCCATTTGAGACCTTAAAAAAATGCAATATTAGGGTTCCAACATCTTTTCCTGGCTCAATGGTTCGAACATCATTACTATTTACAATTGAGCTGAAGGGTCCTAAAGCATAAAGTCATTAATATTGCAATTTGTTTAACATCTCAAGGTGGACGTTAATTTATTTCAAAGGAGAATTACCAAAATAGCACTAAATTAAATATAATATGCTTTGTGGTAAAAAATTAGGATACCATAGAATGCCTTTTGGAATCCAAATGAAAGGGATCAATATTCCAATATGATAGTAATCCTTTAGAACATTTAAGCAAACAAAAAATCAAATTTCTCACATACTTCTACGAGTCAAATGTCCAACGATCATTAAAATTTAAAAATGAACTGCAAGATATCAATCTAGCTAGGCCTTTATCTTGCATTTCCTTTAAGATCTCAAGAGGGAAAATAATTTACTTTAAGAGACATTTTAAAGCAGTCAATCAGTAAAATGACACATCCATAAATATAATATTCGTTTTGGAAAAAAACAAAGACAATTTAACATGCTTTTTGAAAACCAACATCCAAATCTGATAGTAGACCCAAATCAGACCTTAAAAAAATGCAATATCAGATTTCCATCATCTTTCCGTAACTCAAGGGTCTGAACATCATCATAATTTACAATAGAGTTGTAAGGTCTTAAAGCTACAATTCGTTGATATTGCATTTTGTTAAGGTCTCAAGTGGGACATTTATATTATTCGAAGAATAATTACCAAAATGACACTTCTTAGATATAATATGCTTTCTTGAAAAAAGTAATGATATTATAGCTTGCTTTTGGAAACCAAATCAAAGGAATCAGTATCTGAATATGAAAGTAGTCCTTTAGAAATCTTAAACGAAATGTAAAATCAAATTTCATGCATGACCAAACATCATTATAGTTTAAAACTGAACCATAATGTCTCAAACCAATAAGGCCTTAATCTTGCATTTCCTTTAAGGCCTTAAAAAAGACATTTTAAAACATTTAAATACTGAAATCACACATCCTTATATATAATAATCACCTTGGGACAAAATAAAGACAGTTTAACATGCTTTTTGAAAACCAACATCCAAATTTGAGAGCAGCGTATTTGAGACCTTAAAAAAATATAATATCATATTTTCGACATCTTTCATAAAACAACGGTCACAACATGATTACAATTTACAATTGAGGTCTAAGATCTCAGAGCAACAAGCCGTTAATAGTGCATTTCGTTTAAGGTCTCAAGTGGGACATTGATTTACTTTGGAGGACAAATACCAAAAAGGCACTTCCTTAAATATAAGATGTTTTGTGGGACAAAATCAAGATACTATGGCCTAATTGTTGAAAGCCAAAATCAAATGAATCAATTTCTAAATCTAAAAGTAGTCTTTTAGAAACCTTAACCGAAGTGAAAATTCAAACTTTTCACATGTATCTAAAAGTCAATGATCCAAACATCGTTACAATTTAAAACTGAAATTTAGAATCTCAAACTAACTAGCCCTTTGTTTTGCAATTTCTTTAAGATCTCAAGAGGGACATTTTGAAGCATGCAATTATTGAAATGATACTTCCTTAAATATAATATTCATTTTGGGACAAAATGAAGATAGTTTAATATGATTTTCTAAAGCCAACATCCGAATTTGAGAGTAGTCCCACTGGAGATCTTAAAAAGATGCACTATCATATTTTTAACATCTTCCCGTAACTTAATTGTCCCAACATCACTATAATTTACAATTGAGTTGTAAGGTCTCAAAGTAACAAGCCATTGATAGTACATTTAAATTTCGTTTAAGGTCTCAAATGGGACATTGATTTCCTTCGAAGGACAATTACCAAAATGGCACTTCCTTAAGTATAATATGCTTTGTGAGACAAAATTAGGATACTATAGCTTGCTTTTTGGAAACCAAAATCAAAGGAATCAGTATCTAAATCCAAAGTTAGTGCTTTATAAAACTTAAACAAAATGAAAAATCAAATTCTTACATGCTTATGAAAGTCAATGTTCCAAACATCATTACAGTTTAAAAATGAAATGAAAATTCAAAAAACAACTAAGCCTTGATCTTACACTTCCTTTAAGATGTCAAGAGCGACATTTTAAAGCATGCAATTACAAAAATGATACATCCTTAAATATAATATACGTTTGAGGACAAAATAAAGACAGCTTAACTTGTTTTTTTGAAAACTAGCAACCTAATTCGAGAGTACCCATTTGAAGCCCTAAACAAAATGCAATATTAGGTTTCCAGCATCTTTTCGTAGCATAATGGTTTGAACATCGTTACAATTTACAATTGAGCTGAAAGGTACCAAAGCACAAAGTCGTTAATATTGCAATTTGTTTAACGTCTCAAGGGGATATTAATTTTTTTCAAAGGAGAATTACCAAAATAGAACTACCTCAAATACAATATGCTTTGTGGAAAAAATCAAGAAACTATAGAAAGTCTTTTGAAAACCAAAAGGAAAGGAATCAATATTCGAATTCGAAAGTAATCCTTTAGAACATTTAGCTAAACAAAAAATCAAATTTCTCACATGCTTCTATGAGTCAAAGGTCTAAATATTATTAAAATTTAAAAATGAACTGCAGGATATTAAACCAATTAGGCCATAATGTTACATTTCCTTTAAGATCTCAAGAGGGAAATGATTTACTTTAGGAGACATTTTAAAGCATTCAATTACTAAAATGACACATCTATAAATCTAACATTGGTTTTGGGACAAAACAAAGATAGTTTAATATGTTTTTTGAAAACTAACATCCAAATCTGAGAGTAGACCCAATTCAGACCTTAAACAAAATGCCATAGTAGATTTCCAATATCTTTTCGTAACTTAAGAGTCTGAACATCATTATAGTTTACAATAGAGCTATAAGGCCTTAAAGTAACAAGTCACTGATATTGCATTTCAATTAAGGTCTCAAGTGGGACATTTATATACATCGAAAGACAATTACCAAAATGACACTTTTTTAATCATAATATGCTTTGTTGGAAAAAGTCGTGAAACTGTTAAGTCAAGAGAACTTTACGATGATTAATTTTGATGATAATCAAATAATAATAATGTTAGAAACAAATGAACGTTTTTGACAAGTGTGTTAAGTGTGCAGAAGGCAACATAGACGTAGAAGGAAACATAGACACAAAGACCACACAAACGCAGACGCAAAGTCAGTATAGACGCAACGTGAGTATAGACACAAAGTCAAAATATAGACGCAGACGTAAAGTTGAAATATAGATGCAAACATAACACAGACGCAAACGTAGACACAAAGTCGAAATACAGAAGCAAAGACAATACAGTCACAGACGCGAAGTCAAAACACAGACACAGACGCAAAGACAATATAAATGTAGACGCAGACGCGAAATCAAAACACAGACACAGATGCAGGCCCGAAGTCAAAACACAGGAGCAGACACAAAGTCAATATAGACGCAAAGACAACACAAACGCAAAGAAGATATAGACGATACCATGAAGATACATTAGCATGTCAAACAGTTACTTAGTTAGAGTTAGTTACAGAACTCAACTAAATGACGGTTATCAAGAATCAAGAAGCGGTTATAAAAGATCAAGAAGCAGTTAGAGACGAAGGCTATAAATACTAGTCATAGTCGAAGATGTGAAAAGTTAGACAATCTTAGAAAAAGTTAGAGAGAATTCTTACAAATCTTACGATTTAGAAAAGAGAAATTATGTAGTGCGATATGAAGAGAGCTAACCCTACTATAACAAAAGATCATAATCTTTTTCTAGTGAGAGAAAGAAAAGGCTGATAGCCTAGAGAGGCTAAGATAGCTGAAAGAATACTTTGTAAGAGACCTGAAGAGGCT
>JANZXP010000003.1:6065946-6091546 GCA_027576715.1 Erythroxylum flavicans | reverse complement strand
CATATTCCCCATATCAGCCAAATTAACCGTTTCTGACAAACTGCCAAGTGCTCTATCTGTTGGCAGCTCCATATTCCCTACATCAACCGTATTTAATCCCCTGTTCCTCTTCCTACGTTTACGGGTATAGACCTTACTCATTAGAGGCCTATCAGTAACTAAAAACTTAGAGGCACAATGAAGTTTGAATATACCGCCCATAGAAAGAGAGAAACTCATCAAAAAGCTATCCATAATTTAGGAACAAAAAAATTTTAGAGAATAACATCATTCAATCATATCAATTTAAGACAAGGAAAATTCCACAACATCAGAATCCACTCCTAAAATTTGCAATGAGAATGGAAATATGCACAATGAAAAAGGCATTTTTAACCTCTGACCTCTGAAGCTATAGGTGTCAAATTAGTTCTCTTATTGTTTCAAACACTAAACCCTTCCCCTCAAGGATTGCCCTTCATAACCAAGAAAACATTCAAAAGCATTGTCATTAACCAGAGACATGAGTAATTACGTCGAAATCACTCTGTCCGACATCATTTACAGAGAAAGGAAGTTGACCACCCAAGTGGAGGGATATAATGTAAAAATAGACCATTAAGCAATGAGTCCTTGCTTTCTAATTGCCTTTAGATTTGAATTTTGATCCACTCTGGTTTAAAAAGTACATTTTGAAGTAGATAAAAAATAAATAGGATTTGCTTAAGGATTATGGAGATAACAATGAATCGAAGGAAACCATGTAGCTAACGTCAATCAAACAAAATCTATGTTTTCATTGTTTCAGTCACGAAAGAGCTAATAGAATTGAGAAAAGTTGCAAACCGATTATTTACCTCCCCATCAGCAGGGGACTGCATAATTGCTTCTATGTTTCTGTAAGAATCCATACCAACAACACGAGTGCCATCAACACCCACTGAAGGTTCTAGGTTACATGAAGCCCGAATGCTATCCAGCTCAGATTGGGTCCTGAATTCTTGAATCCTTTTTGCTAGTTTATCTTGTTCAATATTAGCCAGTTCTTTCGATTGTTGTGCATATGTTAAGACCTGCAACATAGAGATGCTCATTACTAGTTCAATTTGCAGAAAACACTTAACCAAGCAAAAAAATTGAACTATTTAAATTTTGTTAGAGAGAAAATGGAAAAACTTTAGAAGTCATTTTATGGGACATAGATATGATGAATATACAACTTTTATGATTTAGTAAAATGCTACACAAAATAGAGAGGAAGCTCTTGGATTATTTCCCAAGACATTTAAAGACCTTAAACATAGAGGAATTCAAAACCCAAGAGAGAGGTGGATGTCAGTTTGAATCCTCATGAAAGTATTCAGGAAAATTATCAAATAAAATCCTATTCCTTCAGCTTCATAAAAAAATTCAACTCTTATAACTTTATTGGATTGAAAACTGTGTGACTTTAATATTTAGTATATTCATTTTCAACATTTTAGTTTGTTTAGAAGCATATCTTGCAATAAATTGTCTAAAAATGCATGATGTTTATTTAATCATATTATTCATGCTTTGGTTAAATTTAAGAAAAGAATTTGCATGATCTTTAAGAAACTATCTTAGAAAGCGAACATAAAATCAGCATATAAATTTTTAGTCTTCTGTGTCTGGTAATCAGATGTCAAATCCAAAAGTTTATAATGGACTCAACATACTCTTCTAAACTAAGTCGAAATCAAACTTTAGACATTAAGTCAGGATATTTAACCTAAGATCAGAAGATATATTTATGAACAGGTAACCAATCTAGCATCTCATGTTCAATACCTAAAAGCAAAGTATGTGAACCCAAAATGGAAAAAAAATCAAATCTCTTCTTATTTATATTTGCAAAACCAATTGGAAACATAATTTTATCCATACCTGGTGAATAAATGGCTCTATTTGGCTGAATAAATCATACCCCTACATCACAGAGCAAAAGTTAATTTTAGTCATACAGCCAAGAGATTTGGATCTTAAATCAAGAACTTTTCATTCACTATTTGGCGAAGATATTTTCTGTTACAGAATGAAGCGATAAATGAGAAGAAGTATGAAGATGATGATGAACAGCAGAAGTAATAGAAGGATAGCAAGCAACAATGTCGTTCGGAGTAGGAAGACGATGATGAACAGCCGAAGTAGCAGGATAGCAAACAACGACGTCATTCAGAGAACTCTTGAGCTAAGTCAAAACAACATAGCTCGTTTTAATGAAGCATAGGTTAGCGAGACTTGTAAACAAACTATTGGAAGGGAGTAACGGCTAGTAGGTGTGTAACAGAAACAACTACTAACAATATATTGTTCTCTCTCAAGCTCTCTGTTCTTCATCTTCTTGAATCCTAATTTCACAATTACCAAATTAGGGTTTGTCCATTAATCATGTAACTTTTTGAGCATAATTTTAAATAAGAGGGTTACAGTTTGAAGAGCATCTTGATTTCATTTAATATTTCCAAAAGAACTTTAATAAAAGAAGGTGCATTTTTGCAAATTATCTGGTTTAAAGTAATTCAAACTGCTGTTAACATTTGATTTGACAAATTCAATCCTGTTTTAAATTATGAGAATTATCACCTTTTTTAAATAAAATGTGGAAAGAAAAAGAAGTATGGTAACTTTTAAGACGATATGCATATGAAATCTCCTGGTGTATATATTTTACTGATATGGATATATATTGCACGTAATGAATCCTAAAAATGGATTTGAAAATATATACACATATATCTTTTTTGGTCCACTATATATACACATAAAACAATCAACAAAATGCATTTATTTTATAAAGAAACATGGTGAAAGAGACACAAAGAAGCATGAGGGGCCTCACAATTTTTGAGGGATAAAAACGAAAAAGAAAAAGCATTTGGATATAGCACCAAAATTCTAATCATCATAAAAATCTTTTTAAGTCTGCCTCTCCCATCCAATAGCACCAACATATGACTTTTTAAACACCATAACTTCTCTTGGATAAAATAACTTGAAAAATTATTGAACACTATCCAAGAAACTTTATTCAGTTACAAAGTAATTTACATTAAACAGTAAATCAAACAAGCACTTAAAGTTTGACTAAGAACATAAACTGTACCAGCTTAAAATATCTCAGATGAGCATCCATAATTGCACTTATGGATTCCAGGAACTCGTACTTCTTCTTTGATTCAATATTCATGAGTGCATTTACCTGAGTTCCTTGAGACCAAAGATTAATGATCCTTAGGAGCAGAAAGTTTTATGGCAAAAGTAATTGGTAAAAGAAAGGGGCAGAATTTATAGAAAACGCACTAGGTTAAAGCGGCTTTTCTCAAATGCTGACTTAGAGTTCTGCAGATCCTGCAAAAGCAAGAATTATAGTGTTCCTTAACTTGTCAACAGACGTACAAAATACAAAATAATTAGGAAAAGAAAGTAAAGACAAATGCATCCAATGTCTCATATTATGACAATAGCAGACAGATTAATATCTCCAAAATCTAAAGAATAGAATATATATGCTGATAAAACTCTAGTTTTCTAATATTAGAGTAAGTTTATATTATTGAGTAACCGAGTACTCTATTGCTATTATTCAGAGTATAATATTGCTATTACAAGTAGTGATTTCCAAGAAACACCACCCCAGAGCTAAAAGCTCCTCAGAAAGAACAATCCTCTTTCTGTCTACACTCACAATCTGCTCTTCTCCTCTTTCCTCACCTTCTCCCTGCCTCAAAACCACCTAGTCCCGAAAACAATTCTGTTTTGCCAGCTCAGCCACTAACTAACTCCCCTCTATACCTTCTTTCTTTCTCCTCGATTATACTCTCCATATCCTAGGCTTATTCCCTTTTCTGTTATTCTCCCCCTTTTCTAAATTATCCTCACCTATATCAGTCCTAACATATGCAAAGAACCTGACGTAGACAACATTTAGCCTAAAACAAATACAAAGAAAATATGACTGAAAAGTATTCTTCTTTAAATTCTCCACCAATCGCACTGTAGCAAGCCTGAAGATTTACAAAATTTGCAATCATAAAAACAAAAGAAAAAGTGAAAAGTACAAAATCCTTGGTGTCAATTAATACTTATTTTGCAAATTGAACTTCCTTGCAAGAAATTATTTCGTAATTAAAAGAGAAAAATAAATACATCAAAAATAGGTTTTTGCAAGCTGTTAATTTACAGGTCAAGACATGCACAAATGCAAAATCACTTCAAATTGATGTTCTGAAGCTCCTTTAGATCTTTCTTGCCAAAAGTGTTCATAAAATAGTAGAAATTTTGGTTACAGACAGATGGACTCAAATAACAGGCCAGTTAGAGAGACCTTTAATTTCAAGTCCAGAGATTTTAAGCATCACAAGTCTAACATTTTACGTACATAGAGTTCATGAATTATCATTGAAAAATAACTGGCAACTTAAAACCCCAGCTTTCAATAAGCTCCCTTTATACCTACCCTGGCAAATTAAGGTTCACCTCCTAGCTCACAATAATTGAAGGCTTAAGGGAAAAAACTTCTGTTTTAATAGCAAAGAAAAGACAGGATATACCTCTTCAAATTCTTCAACAATGTCTCCACGTGTATTTTTCTTCAAGGACATAAATTTCTCACGTGACTGGCAATGACCAATGAGAAAATACTAGCCATTAGAATCTCAACCTTGTCAAGAAATGAAGAAATTAAAATTATTGTGCAACTATATATAAATTCTAAAAACCCACTTGCATGGGAATAGAGAACAAATTAGCAAGCATCCACTGCATATATCATTGTGGCTTTCAATTGATAAAGAGATGCAGTAAGCTGGGACAACTTGTAGAGGTATAGAGACAACATTTCTGCTTGCTACATGGATGTTATTGCCTCTGTTAGTTGGCCAAATGTATTGCTTGCTCAAACTCAAAGAACTCTAGGCATTCTTCATTGCAACATTGACAAACACTCAGAAAATTCAAGAACAGAAAACTTTGGTATAGAAGCATTAGCAGCTTCAAGTTCAGCATTGTAAGAGTTTTCATTGTGTGTGGAATAACAGATCTCAAAATCATACAGAAGTGCTAGCGAAGGTAACAAGAAGAATGAAGATTTCAAAACACCAAAATGCAAGAACAACCTCCCCAGCATGTTTCAAGTGCTACCACAACAGCACAATAAAATGAATTTACATTAGATTAAGCTCTATTAGAATGATATTTGAACTCAAAAGCCTCGTGTGATAGCATAAACATTTGGGTTGAAAATTTTCATAACATGGTATTAGAACCTTGTATGACTATGATGCCCCATGTTCCAATTGTGTTGCTATCATTGAATTTGTATTTCTCTCCCCACTATGTGAAGAGGTGGGTTAGAATAATACATAATCTATTTCTGAATCTCGCTGAACAGTTCAAATTATTTAGTTAAATAGCTCTTGGACATGGTAATAAAGCCAGAAAAACCCTGAAAAGCAAAGAGAGGATAACTATCATAACAGGGTGAACATTACTAACGTGACACTGTTCACATCTTCACTTATTAGTTTGTTTTAACACTGTAGGATGAACAGTGCCACCATAGTATTATTGATAGTTCTTTCATACCAAATATTTTTATTTTGTTTGTCCTAAAGTTTCTTTTTACTTATTCTTGAAGTTTTCATTTAAGTTCAGCTTTAACGTTTCATTTGAAGTTGGGATGACAGTGTGGACTCAAAAATGTTGGTAAACCTCATTTCAGGTACCAAAAGTTTATGCTGTTGGTTTCTTTTTATTAAGAAGCGTCGGTGCTGAACTAAGGAATTCACTTCACCAGTGATAGTTCAAGCGTGACTATAACAGTTGATTAATTCAAGCTATTAAATCAAATAGTGAAGTTTTCATTCAAGCAATTAGAATCCAACAAGAAGTCAAAGTTTCTGCAACTGAGAAGAGTCAACCACAATTGCTTCAATTACTTATGCACAAGGAATCTTGATGAAATCTTAGAAACTTATTCCTTCTGATTTGAGGACCACCAGTGCCCTGGAAGCCACAATTAGGCCCCAACTAACCCGGGTTGAGTGAGGTGGACCCACCAGGGGGGTCTCCCAGTGCCTGCTTGTTCCATCCACAAGACTCAAACCCAAGATCTTGCTTGAGGGGAACCAATCTAATTGCCACTTGGACCAACAGGTGGTATTTTAATCCAACTATCTAGATTAATCCAACGTCAAAAGCACAAGTTGTACAATAAATTGCATGGAAGAGTTAGTTCACACAACCATCATCTATTCAGAAATCCTATTTTTTACTTATTTTTACCCATTACTATTGAAGAGTAATCCTTTTCAATTTGTTCTTAAATACCTGATTGTAAGCATGATTAGCTTTATCAAAGCGTCTACGAGACTCCTGCAATAAAAGCATGTATAACTTGTAACATTACCAAGGGCAAAAGAAGTAAAAGTATTAGAGACAAATCGAAGCACCTTTGCATCTCGAAGATCAACATCCATAAAGTGCGTCAATCGATCAATCAGCACATGCTCTACCTATGACAAATGACTTGTTACGATTCATATACAACATGTTACATAAACCAGCCAAGTAAAGGGAAAATGTGACTTATGAAAGTCTTCATTTTTTTCATACAAAGTTGTGTCTGTATCACATAACTGATGGGTCATTAAAACCCTCTAAGGTAAAACTGTAAATTGAGCACTCACTTGGGAACGAAGAAGCTCTTTGTAAGTAGAAAGTTCACGAAACGCATTGACGAACTTGGTTATGACTGGACCTGATTTAGCAGCAAAAATGAATAAGAATGCAACCAAGACTAACCAGTAATTACAATCTATATATTATTGTAACGTTCCTAAATGCATGAAAGTGAAAATAAAACAATTCTGTTGGGTTTCTGTCACATTTTACGTGTTCTTGGAAGAAGGGAACTGTGGCCAACAGATTCTATAGGAACTGCTTAATGGAAAGAAAATCAAATCTTATGACATTTTCCCAAACGAAACACTAGATCCTGATGAAATTCAAAGCTATCTGAAACTCTATATAGAACACCAAACAGAGACATGTCTGTGAATATGAGGAAAATGTTTCAAGCAGATAAAACTCTAGATCTCTGAGATGAAGAAAAAAGTTTTGATGACACTAAACATCCACTTTTTTTATGTGATCATGAGCATTGAAAGGAGAGGGGCATCCATCCGAGCGCAGAATTCATAAACTTTGGCACAGTAACCAACTCCAATGTGTAAACTGTCGTGGAGAAGTGATTCCTCTTACAAAAACTGTGATAGGAAACAAAGGGGTAGAATCAATCAAGGCAATTTTTTACCAGAAAAAGGCACACACAATGTCAAAGCCTTGAATCTTAGCTGAAAGCTGGTTTACATACTGTTAGGCAGGAACTTGGGAATCCAGTTTTGTTAACATTATATTTTATAGAAGGCTCCAATACGGCACCAATATAACAGTTCCAATGTATCGCATTGAAACTGAAGAAGATGATATGAAAACAGTACAGCCACTAAGAAAACAGTTATAGACAGTTTAGGATATCTAGTGAAATGGTAGGTAGTTAAATCAAAGAACGAAACAGCACAGTCATTAAGATGGACATTGAGAAAGCATGCGGATATATTAGTTAGGAACTGCACCTCTAAGTTATGTAAGGATAAAGGTTTGTGAAAAGGAACTGCAAAAATAGTTATGCCTCTCATGTATTGAAGATAAAGAATAAATTAATCGTTTGTTTGTAAGTCTAGATAGACTCCAAGTGGTGCTTTTAAGTCCATTTTGCAACAGATCATGTGAACCCAGGATCCAAGACTTAAAATTATTTTATCCCTTCTAGATAGCAAAACCTACATCCCTGCTTACTTTCCCTTCCTCATCCCTCGCAAAAAGCATCCCTTGCATGCTTATGTGTCTATCCATCAGTGTATGAGCATGTGCGAGTGTAAGTTTAAGTGTGTTTCAGCGTGTTTGTTTATTTGTCTGCATGTGAGTGTGTGTGTGAATGTGAGCGTGTCTGGGAGAGAAAGAGAAAGAGGGAGAGATCGTAGGCAATTCCAATAGCAAGTGCATTTAAAAATAAAATGTTAAACAACCTCCTATTGAAACACTGACAGGATCATCTTGCCCACCACCAAATAATTCTAAGGAATCTGCAAAGGTAGTATCAGCATTACATGCTTCTCCAAGAACTGCCCTGTGGAAATGATTAAGATATAAGCAACTTTTTGTAAAATTGATACTTTACAAATCAAAAGTCTGGGAAAAAAATTGCTGCAGTAACCAAAAGAAAAGGAAAGGAGAATGACCTTTTTGGTATCTAACTCACTTCTATCAATAAAAAGGCATCAAGAGGGTATGAGAAATCCACATAAATAAGAAGATCATTTGACAATGAGACATAAAGAGAAGTTCACAGCAGTACAAGATTTCTTTAGACCAGAAATAGATTTTTCACTATCTTTTCAATTAAGCACAATGAACCCAAACTTCTCTCACAAACCCTTCAACTCAAATTCCACCTACCAAACTGAAAAAGACAAGATAGTTCTGATCACACAAAAATTTCAACTTTTCATATACAAACAAAACAAGTTGTAATCTTTTCTCGCTTACCAAATATTTTTAGCACAATAGAAACTCAATACTACCCATTACGAATGATTAATCCTTGATCAAACACAATTTTAGTCCCTAAACCTAAACACCCCTTCTGCTTTGGTTGTTTGTTCTTATAAAGTTCTAATTTTGTTTGCAAACACACCAATTATATTGCTAGCAAGTACTTATCTTTCTTCACTTTTTCACAATAATTCATTTCCAATAAGAGGTTTTAAATTTATAAAAACTGTTTTTCCGGCAAAGGCAATAATGGTCCTTAAAGCTGAGCCTTCATTCCAGATTGGCCCTATAATTTCAAAATTTTGTGGTGCTTAAGTTTGAGATACTCAATTTATTTAAGTCTAGCTGTTAATTTAGATGAAAGTCCTGTCGAGAAGAACTTTCATATTCCTCATTTTTACGTATACCTACCATCTGTCCATAAAGTTCATACAAAATAATCACCTTGCCGACAGTGTGTACCCAAACAGGTAGATACAAACATTGTACAAGAGAAATAGAACATAAATAGAATAACCTATAAAAACAATAAATGTTAAGCTGGAAAATGTCTAATCTACACATCAATCAACTTGTAGACAATATCACTAAAGATCCATCCCAGTACACCACATCATGCACTGGAGAAGCTTCATCGATAAGGAGGCTAGAAATAGAAAAAAAATGTAGAAAGGAACATGGATGAATGCATCAATTAATTTATAAGGACTTTTCTACCAACTTTTAGGGCCTATGGATATCAATACTACATTCATCAAAGTCAATTATGAGTCTGAAAATGCTTGAATAGACAAATCAAAGAACATGAACTAGAAGTGATATGAGAATCAAGAGGCTGTGAAGAACTTGTAAGGAAAAATGAAAACACTTACAGGAACCTCTTACATCCTTTATACAAGTTTTGGCAACGATTTCTCAACTCATCAGTTATCTGTTCTAGACAACATATCTGTAAAAACAACAAAAACCCAAGAATAATAAGAACAATTATTCTTCTCCGAATCATGGTCAAAAACCATGCATGTATGTGTCAATCAACAATTATGTCAATATCCACGGTGAATAAACAGGTTTCCAAAAAGAATCTAGTTTCAAGAAGGTCAAAATCATCAAACTTTGAAGGCATATAGGTTTATACAGTTTTGTTGACAAGCTGGAGCTCGGGTAAGACTGAAGCTGCCCCCTGCCCCCTACCCCCTGCCACTAAAGTTATATGCTCACTTTTAAGTCCCATTGTATCCAAAAACAAAACAAGGCCTGTATATGTTGAAGTACACAAAAGTCTCATACGGAACACTTAAATTTCATGAACAGATAGATTCTAAATAATTTTCAATTTATTATTTTCTTTATTTCTTTTTCCTGTATACGTTCCTCTTGAAAACAAAAACTAATTTTCCTACCCCTGATGATCACTCAATTCCCTATCCAAAACCATTCTTCTTGTTCCGAATCAGTTGCTTACTTAGGCAATGACTACTTAGAAGTTCTTATAGGGCTTGTATATACCATAAGGAAATACGTGGTAGAATAACAAATACTATTTAAATATTCAGCTCACTATACTGATAAACCCAAAAGAGCCCCTTTTGCAATGGATTTTCTCAAATCTGTGATGCATAAAGGAGCAAACATCACTTCTAAACCAAGTCTCATTCTTCTCATAAGAAACAGGTAAGGACCAGTTAATCCACATTCAAAGAATATTAACTAGAGAAAGCTTCCACCTTCAGCGAGTAAACCAGAGAGAGAATGCTATAAAGAGTGTAAAAAACCTATGATAAGAGAGCATAAGAAATTGGAGCCAAAATTCAAAACTTTCAGGTTAGTTAGTTACACAAGGAATAGGAATAGAAGAACTTCTTCATAAGCCTATAAAATTTCAAAACATTCTAACTTTGTCCCAGCCCACAACAGTAAAAATGCAACAACCTTCAAATGCCTCCACAAATTATTAAGATCTCTCAATTCATCTTTCTTTATAGATGAACAAACCCTGAAAAGGGATCGAATTGAGACATTACACAAGACGAGGATCCAAAACTCTAATGGACAAGTATCATCAAGACAATGAATGACTTGAAAAATCAGAATCACATTATAAAAATCTGGAATACCGATCATTTTCAACATTTAATTGAACTGAAAATGTCAGTTGCAACAAATGAAGAAAGAAACAGAGGTGGTGTGACAGTGACAAGAGTAAAAGGGTTCACCTGCTTCTCGAACATAGGAGAATCCTCGAGATTGACAAAGGCCGAAGACATTGTTATCAGGTTTCAATCAAAATCCGAAAGCTATGGTGTTGAAGTGTCGGATCTGATCTGTGGTTCCTCCTTACAGCAGTATTGCACTATTGCTATTTCACTTCTTAGATATGATAATAATAATAATAATTTGTTTGACTTTTGATTTGTTTAATTTTTTTAATTATGTCTTTTTTGTTTGTTTTTCAGAGTAAATCTGTTCGAATAAAATGAGACTATTTATTGATTAATTATTTTATATTATAGGTATTTAAAAATTTATACATTTATATAAAAATAAAAGGTAAAATAGAAGTGTTATAATTTACTTATAAATACTTTATTTAAAATAATATTATTTTATTTAATAATTAAAAATTAATTAATTAAAATAATTTAAGATATTTAATTTTTGAATTAAAAAATTATTGTATATTTCAAAAAATTGTAATTAATTAATTAATTAATTTCTACTAAATCTAATTTAGCCTAAAGTATATTATAAATCAAATATTTTTATTTTAAATATCTTTCTTGATTTATTTATTTTTATATATATATTTTTTAAACACTTTTTCTGTTAATTATTGTAAAATTATGTATTACTAAACTTCCTAAATTTTTATACCTTAGTGACGTTTGAATGGAATGTTATTACTGTATCTTTTTATATATTTATTTATTTATTGTTTTATTTTTATATTTATTATATTATCCATTTTAATTTAAATTTACATATTGTATTTTATTTTAATAATTTTTATTAAAAATAATCTCGAGAAGGTTGTACATTACGAAGAGATTTTCGGTTAATTGCTGTCGTATACCCTTTCTTTGTGAAGCTTTGATGAGGACTACAGTTAATAAGTAGACTGGATAGGCTGTCTCTTCCACAAGCCAGCCAAGCAGTCACAGTTCTCAGTTCATAGATAGCTATGAACTGTTCGCTCACGCTGCGTCGTCTCTTTTGCTTCAATTCACAGGTTTCAAGGGCAACGCCGGTTTCTTTTTCCTCTTCTTCTTCTTCTTCTTCTTCTTCTTCTAACAGGAAACGACTTGTCTTCTTAGGGTCTCCCCAGGTATCTTCCATTCAACTCTATATAACACTCCGCTTGCATGAATGTACTACATTAGTACTTGTGCTGGTTTACGTTTTTATGGAAGTGGGTTTCGTGTTCTAGGTTTCTACAACTGTTCTTGACGCTCTTTTCAATGCTTCTTCGGCCCCCAATACGGAGTTCGAGGTAAAAGTTCGTGCATTTGTTTTTCTTTAATTTCATTTCCCAGCAATCACACGTTGACTCACACTGGGAATTGGAGGAGACTAAAAAAAAGGAACTGTTAAAAGTTAAATATGCTAACAGTGTTTTGTCTTTTTTGTTTCCTTTTGCTGGTTCTCTGGCCTTGAAATCCAATAATGTTATCTGCAATTTGATACGGGTAGTTCTCCGTAATGACCATGCGAGTTCAATCTAAAATTTGTGGAGAAATGATAAGAGCTTTGTTGGTTGACGTAGAAGTGATGCATTTATTGATTTGTTTTCTTCAGCTAGCAGCAATTATTACTCAGCCACCTGCTCGAAGTGGTCGAGGTAAAAAGCTGATGCCTTCCCCTGTTGCTCAGTATGCTCTTGACAAAGGCTTCCCTTCCGACCTCATTTTCACGCCTGAACGAGCTGGAGAGGTAGTTATTGACTTTCACTAGCAAAATATCTTTGCAATATGTTCATTGCTGTCCCATGGAGAATTTTCATTTTTCTGATCATGCTCCTACTCTCTACATATGCCGTACCTCTCCACAAGTTAGAAAGTTTTTAGGCACTGAAGTAGTCTTGAAGAAGGTTATGAATTTTGAGGACTTTTTATCATGACCTGTGAAAACTTTTTCACTCTGTTTTGAAGATAATGCGTTGTGAAGGTAACACCTGAACGTTCTTCTTGAACACAGGACTCCTTCTTGTCCAGTCTAAGAGCATTACAGCCAGAACTTTGTGTTACAGCAGCATATGGGAATATTTTACCTACCAAGTTTCTTAATGTTCCACCACGAGGTTAGTGAATTTTTCTTGAGCTAATGAATTGCAAACTTTCATCCATCTGCTACTTCTGCTTTTTTTTTTTTTTCAAAAGCTAACGGATTTCATTGATAAAAGATTATATACAATCTAAAGTGCCCAAAAGATCTAGAATAATACAAAAGGTTTAGTATACAAAAATAATGTTCCTGGTTTCCAATCTTGCTCCATTCAGTCTAGTCTAATGTTCCCTTAATATCTGCTACTTCTGCTTTAACATATTGTAATTCTAAACTTTGAGTTGTAATCATTCTGTGGTGTAAATACAATGTTCTCTTTAGTTAATGTTTTAATACATGAAACATTGTACTGCACTGTTGCTTTTCTAAAATGGACTGTTGAAGTTTATGATCAATACTTGTGTTTAAGTTTGTTATTTAGTGGTTCAAAATATTTCGTTGCTAGTGGCCATTGTCTGGCCTAATGATGGGAGTCTTGGGTTTGCAATTTGGATGCCAAGGGAAAAAATTTCAGAATTGTGAAAGATTTGTGTCTCCAAATTCCAAATCCTGGAGATGTTCTTATGTGGGACAACAGCATATGATGGATTTGGTTGTTCTTTTTTCTGTTGTCTAAATATTCTTTTTTGGTTTGGGTTATTGATTAGATGGGAACTAAATGCTTATTGGACGTGACTTAATGAAACTAAATTGCTGTTTTTGTGCCCAACTTTAAGACAATTGCCAAATTTGAGATCTTGTTAACATGGCTATCCATTCCTATGGCTGATGCGTATGTGTGAACTCATGAGAGACTGCTGTTTTAGTTTCAGTATTGAACCTTTTAACCGGGGCTTGATCATTTATGTACAAACCTGTATATATTAATATTATTCATTTACTTTTTCAAAAAGAAAACATGGCTATCCGTTCTATACTGTTATGAAAACTCGTCAGTTTGTCACTGATACACGTCTGGAGCTGTAAATGTCCTTCTATGTTTTTCTCTCTTAGTGCTTGTCTTGTATGCTTTTGTTCAACTTTCTTGGGCCTCCTTTTCTTTTCTTTGACTCTTAGCACAAAAGTAGTTGGTACAAACACATGCTTAGGCAAAGTATAAGAGGAAAACAATTAGCTATATATTTACTCTCTGTGTAATGTAACCTGAATTCTTGTCCTAGAATTTTTCTCAAGTGCAAATATACTTTTCTCAGGGACAGTGAATATACATCCAAGTCTACTGCCGCTTTACCGTGGTGCTGCTCCTGTTCAAAGAGCTTTGCAGGTTCCCTTACACTTTTAGAGGCCCTGATTTATTGTACTACATCTTCTCTTAAATTTGCACTAAAATCTCTGCATTAGGATGGTGCTAAAGAAACTGGAGTATCATTGGCATTCACTGTTCGTGCTCTAGATGCTGGCCCTATCATTTGCTGTGAAAGGCTGGAAGTTGATGATCAAATTAAGGTACGGATACTAATATTCTATGTTACTTATAGCAGCTGCGAAACTTAGGATCCAGTTCTTCAACTAGTTATACCGTATCAATAACCAATCACTGTAGCATGCTATAGTTGGAGATCTGTTTAGTTTAGTGAAATCTTTTAAACAGGTCGCACGAACTAGCATTCTAGACTCTATTTGAGGCAAATATTTGTCATGTTTTAATAATTGACCAATTAGAAGTGTATACTTTTGTTTCATAATTGTGCTTGTGAACTCTGGAAGTCATATTTGTGAAAGACAACCACCATCAGAATTGTAATTTTACATTCTTGTTACATTTATAATCTCTTTCACTATTCAGTGCACATAAGCCCTACGGACTAGTGATTCTAGTTACAGATTGTAAATTGGATCATTAGTTTGTAATATCCATGAATATCTTTAGAAAAATAGCTATACTTGTTCTGTTTATTTACATTTCTTAATAAAGCATTGTTGCTTTTAAATCATTTGATGTCTTACATTTCTGTTCTTGCAGGCTCCTGATTTGCTTGCATTGCTATTCTCAGAAGGCATGTCTCTTCTATACTTATTTCCATGTTATCATTAATCCAACTAAATTCTTTTTATGTATTAATTGGTATTTGTCTTATACTTCTCTGTAGTTATTTCTGTTTTTGATCCGGAATCTAATACATAGTTTGAATAACCCGATAATGCTCAACTTTGTTCTAACATTCAAGTTTATAGGTAGCAAACTAGATGCATGTCTATACTATTTTGTTATACATATGATGTATGATGGATAATGATGATAATGACATCAATCATCTAGGTCTCCTTTCTCATATTATTTGCTTAGGAATTTCACCCTGTACTTATTGCTGCTCGTTCACCTCAATCAATTATAATCTGCCTTTTCCTTCAACATAAAGCTATTTTTTTATTAGGATACTGATCTATGATATACCAGCTCTATTTTCTCATCAATGTGGTTCATGTTACTGTTAAGTCTGTTTTACTAATCAATGCTCTTTTATTTACAGGATCTAAACTTCTTGTTAATGAATTGCCCGCTATCTTTGATGGATCTGCCAAGCTGAAAGCTCAACCTCAAGATGATTCTAAAGCCACCTTGGCTCCAAAGGTACTTCTGTATTTGTTTGTGTATTTTAGAATACAGGGTTATAAGGTTAATAGATCCTGTTTGGTGTATCCTGTCAATGTTAGAATTTATCTGTTTGGTGTATCCTATCAATGTTAGAATTTATCTTTTCCAATCATGGCCTCCTTATCTGCTCTGTATTTGAATGTATCCAGCATGGATTTTTTGTTATTTTGTTATCTTAAATGTTGTTTGTAGGTCGACATCATAACTGTTCTCAATGAGGTTTGGTAGGTTTGCAATAAAAGTTCTACATACTAGAAGTTTTTGAAGTGAAAAGCATGAGCCAGCCTCTCATTGGGTTTTCATCGTCAGTTATTGTGGTTAATCATGGTGTCATAATGGCTTACAAAGAAAACAGAAGGTCCCACTTTGTATGAAAAGAATTTGAAGCTTAATGAGATGATAAAATGACTAATTCGATATCTGATGGAAAAGGGTCACAAAGTCACTAATGAAGTTGTTTTAATTTCCCCTCCTTCTTGTTCATTTCACTTGTTTCTTTTCCCTGTTGGTCCAGGTTTTGAGGACGCTGAATAATTAGGTCACTAATAAGCAAGCTATTGTTGTGATTAAATTGTTTGATCCCAAAATAGGTTTCTAATTAGTCCTTTTCTATAGTGCATATATTGGATCAAGACTTGCTTAATATTTCTGCTTCATGCAGATAACTCCCGAGGAATCTTGGTTGTCCTTTGACCAGGAAGCTGTAGTAATACATAATAAAGTAAGCTCTCGTTTTTCCACCTAAAGTGACCTTGCACTGAATGCATCCAATCCTTTTAGGTTCGTGCATTTGCAGGATGGCCAGGAACGAGAGCGAAAGTACTACTTATAGACCGCAAAGGTAATCAGAGTGAGTTAGAACTTAAGATCATTACCACAAGAGTTCTCCTCCTGGGAGTTCCTCAAGACAATGAAGTGGATGAGATCACTTTTTACAGGGGTGCTTTGGTGTTCCCATGTGGAAGGTCCACGGCACTTGAGGTCTTTTCAACCATCCTGCACCATATTTTATATTTCCAGAATATTGATATGCAGGATAGTCTTTGTTGCTTTGCCAGAAAAATGAAAAGTGTCTATAAAGAAGTAAAATGTTCTAGTTCTGATATTGAAAAGCAGACCTGTTCAGAAAAGTTTGAATACGGATGATGATCCGTTATGCTCGTTTCAGTAATTTGTGAAATTGAATCCAAATCACGAGCTATTTTGCTTGCTAATTCTGATGGTTTGGTAAAACAATCAGGTATTAGAAGTTCAGCTTCCTGGCAAGAAAGTGGTAACTGCTGCAGCCTTTTGGAATGGTCTGCGGGGTCAGAAGCTGAAGGTCTATAGCAGTGGAGAACATTGCATTGAGAACACTGCATGACATGTAAGATGAATGTTAGATAGAGCACCTTCGATGACATTTCCGATAGCCATTTTCGTTGCCCTTAAAATTATTTGATTCATGTTATGGTGTATCCATTGTGCTCCTTCAAGAAATTCAGACATGCTCTCAAGCTCAGGGATACTATAGGGCACTTCAAACAAAGAGCTTTGTTGTTCCTATTGTCCAGGTGTGTATTTTCATGAAGCAGTATCTACTAGAAAAGAAATACTGATTCAGTACAACTTGGAGGTGAAAGTTATTTGTTAATTCGTGGATGTGTATCACCTTTCAGCTTTTTGATTGTCCATGACATTATTTTAATAAAATATCAACACTGAGTATAAATCCTGCTGACATGAAATACCATATTATTTTAATAATAGATGAAATTATATTTGTTTTGTTTAGAGTATGGACTAAATAAAATTTCAATTATATATAATTATTTATGTAAGTTATGTGCAGAAGTCGCATGGTAGCAAAAGAATATATTGCTGTACTTTACTAGCTGGGAAACAGTAAAGTAACTTTCAGTACTGTACCGGTTGAAGGTACCGAATCAATACCGACATTTGTAAAATTAAAAATACCAACCTGTATTCATAATACCAGCATAGTTTCGGACGAATTTGTAAAATAAAAAATTTGCAAGACCAAATAGCAAAAGGAACAAAAACCCATATCCTACTAACCCTAATACAACAAGCGGATGTCGTTTCACCCACCAGCCTATCTCACTCTCAAGCCTCAGGTGCAGTCACCCCTGCATCCCATCGTCGCTGCCGCCACTTGCCACCGTCGCCAGTCGTGATGAAGTCCCACTGTCCCCACTCGCCACTCAACCTCGCTTACTCGTTCAGTCTGTCACACTATTACCAGCACGCACTCCAGCCTTCGTCACTGCCATCGCCACTGCCAACTCTAGGCTCTATAGCAGGTTGCAGCGTCACCGCTCTCGCCCGCCAACTCCCTGCTCCACGCCTCCACCTAGGCTGTAAAATGTTACCTGCTTCGTCGGTTTTCCTTTAGTTGTAATTTCTACGGAGGATACAGGAAAGCGATTAGGGTAATCCTGTAAATTACTTGGTAAATTTCCAACTTTTAACCTAATTGCAAAGAATATATTTACTAACACCATCCTACTTAGAGAGTTAGAGGTCACGACTCACGTAATTGGGATGAGTACTCTCTTTCAGTCAACCTTTTTATCTCTTCCGCACGTAAGAGCTGTTCCCCACGTAGCTATCGTGTCGCCCAAATGTTCATACTATCGTCAAATATTCTTATAGTGCAAATTAAGACCTAAATGCTCAAATAAGATTCAAAATTATTTAAATTTGAATAAGTGGACTTGAAATTAAATTTGCTCAAACTTTAGAAATTATTAAAAAGTTTAAATTTCGTTGTTAAGTTAAATTTAGAGTTTCCTAATTCAAATTCAACTTAAATCTAATTTAAATAAATATGATTCAATTTATTGAAAATGTAAAATTTAAGATTAATCGTATATTTGACTTAATAAATTTATATTTAATTAAATCAAAATTAATCTATTAACTTAAAATTAAATTAGACTAAATCTACTAAAATTTAAATATTTTTATTCTTAATATAAATTAGTTTTTTCTTACACATGGGTCTAAATAGTCTTTTTATTAAATAAAAGTAAGGTTGTGTATTATCGAATCTCTTCAAATATTGCATTTCAGTGGGAGTTTAACTGAGTATTAATAATGACGATAATAAATTAGCTTTTCCGTAAACTCGTAATTACCGTATAAATTGGCAACCCTTATTATTCAGGATCAGATATCCTGCACTAGTTATGGTGTTTATATTATGTTCTATTAAATTTCATACACACATTTATATGAATTTCATATAAATATATGAATAAATTTTAATAAATCAGAGTTGAAATAAAATAATTGGAACAAAAGATTTGGTATGTTATTACTCCCCATTTATCATAGGTTCTGAATCATTACTAATGTTAAATTTGGTCTGGCTTGCCGTGAAAACTTTTGTGCGCGTAATTCCTTGTTATTTATTTTTAACGTCCTCTGCGGCATACTTGTCATCTTCCATTGAACCTTTATGTAAGTAAAAGTAAAGAGTAAAATATAAAAGTTAATTTTAAAATTTTTTATACAAATTTAGATAAGCACTTATTGGTTAGAATTTTATAATTTAACACTTCATGTTAAATTGTATTTATAAATTAATTTTTATTTTCGTGAAATTTTTTATAATGTATATGTCTATATTGTTATTTTACATCAACTCTAATGTTATTAATTAATTTAAATTTTTATAAACATTAATAAGAGAAAAATAACACTTACAGACTCTATGAGAAAAAAATAAAGACTTAAAAAAAACTGAAGGGAAGTAATAAAAAATAATATAATTTTCCGAGAACTTATCGAGTACACGCTTGTAATAAAAAATTTTGACGTAAAATTTGGCACATTATGACTCGAATAAAAGATCTCATTTAAAGAGATATTTTTCGTTCTCTTAAACTTTTTAAACATTTTTCTTCGAATTTTGTTTTATAGTTAGTTTTTTATTAATATTATAATTTTTTAAAGTGGTAATTTCCTCCTAATTATTTGACCTAAGTAGTGTCTTACTTAATCTAATTAATGTCTTGTATCGGATGGTCTGATTTCTTTTGGTACTTGTCTTTTTCCGGGTTTGTGTATTTAATTTCTATATTCTACATGTATTGTATTATGTATTAAATTGCATTTTTTATTATTCTATGTAGATGTATTTATTTACATTTCTATCAAAAACAACCCCTCTTTCTAGTTGGGGTGTTGTTGTTGTTGTTTTTATAAACATTAATAGTAAAATTTTAAAATTTTTAGAAATTATTAAAGGAATGATTCATTTAAGTTATATTGAAAATATTTATTTTGAAGAATGTAATTTTTTATCAATATTTGTGGTTTCAGATAATTAAAAATTTAGATAAATTTAATGAAACTAATACAAGTAGGAATGTCAATGGGTTGATCCTAGCCGGGGCCGACTTTTGGGCCGATAGGTCTGTATAGTTCAGCCCGTGGTCTGGCCCGTAACTTGACAAACCACGGGTGGGTCAAGCCAATCCGGCTCATCTTATATTTTTTTAAATGTCAAAAACGACATTATTTTTGAAGTAACAGACAGATCATAAATTAACGGTTAGACCGACCACTTTTAACCTGTGACTCGATCAACCTGAGCTAAAATTAGACCAATCGATCCAAAATTAACATCCTTAAATACAAGTCACGCGATGTTCGGTGATTATTCTCTTACAATACGTAAATTAGTAAGTCATTTTGAAACCACAGATCCATAGGTTATAAAAAACAAATATAATTAAATATTTTCTTGATTCATGTTGAAAGTTAACACGGTTCTTACATCATATAGTTGAAAATGAAAAAAAAAAACATGTTAATCACTCGTATATGTTAGATGGTGTCATTCACGGTGTCACAATTCCTTGTTCCTGATCCGCATCGTATCGTTGATAATATTTTTGGTGGATTGCGTGTGTGTTTGTATGTTGGAGTTAATTATATTAAACCTTATCTAGTTTTGATCTTTTATTTCAATTTACATATTTAAAAAATGTAACTTATATTAATGGGCTAAATATAATGTACTTAACAAATTTTCAATTTAACCAATCAATTATAAATTTTAGTATGTAACATATCTTAAAACTAAGTTTATAAACAATTTTTAAAAATTATTAATTCAACTATTAAAATAAGTTTATAAGTGAATAATTAAAAAAACATCAATTCAATCAATCTAATATAAATTATGATATTAAACATAATCACATCAATTAAAATTAAGTAAATTCTTATCTCAAATTCGAATTTTTAAAAACTCACTCTGCTGTGACAAAAATTTTCATTTTGCACATATAAATATATGTTATATACACATACAATCAGGCTGGACTTATGTAAGAGCAAAGTTAGAAAGGACCAACTGCTCATGACTTACTCTTAAGTTACCTTTTTTTGTTTTATTTTATTTTTTTTATAAAAGCCTATTATTGACATTTATAAAAAAACAAAAAGAGGCAAAAATAAGGTCTTTTTTATTTTGCCTTGTCATAAAAAAATGAGGAACTGGTTATAAGAGAACAAATCTTTTGTTATAATTAATCAATTTTTATAATACTTCATTAAATCTCATCGACATATTTATAAACCCACACAAATATATAGATAAAATTAAGTAATATAAGATTAGAACACCCTTACAAAACATGGTGCTCCGATTATAACATAGTCTTATTATTTTTGTCATGTGCATGGCAAATTGTATAAATTGTACCTATTAAGATTTGAAACAGTGAAACTGACTAGACAAGCAGACAGAATGTGACAGTTAAACAACCAAACACAAAGGAGTAGACATATATGTTAAACTAACATTTTATTATTTGAGAGAAATTTAACTAAATTAATGGTATATAAATCAATTAAATGGAGAAGGTGAAAACGTGTACAAGCGAAAGCGTGTAAGAGAAACGACCAAGCCACGAAGTCCAAAGTCTAAAATCAAACCTAACAAAATCTATGCAACTGTATCTCTCTCTTACAATTACAAAACCCTTTTCCCAAATTATTCTAATTATTTTACATTATAATTATTTAATATATTGAATCCTTGATCTTAGCCTCCGAGTTTTTGACCATTACACCAAGAAAATGATTATTTAGAGAAAACAGTGGTCCTATAAGCCAACCGCTCCAAGCATATTCAAAGTCCTCAATGCGCCCATTGCTCTTTCTCTGCATATCCCATGGACGAAACCTTGAAAAAACCTCCACTAGCCATTCCCAAAACATCCCTTTTTCTGGCTTGTTTTGGATTTTCCGGGAAAAACTCCACCAAGTTCAAACCTGTCCAAACAGATATTATCAAGACGACCAAGAAGAAAAGACAACCATGGCTGTCTCCGTCGAGGTTTGGCTGCAAAAGAACTGTTCCGGTCGTTGAATCTACCGTGTCCGAAAAGAAGAAGATACATGACAAGAGAACCTACTCAACGAGAAGGGCAAAGTTGAAGTGCAAATCCATTGACATACCTGCAAGTCCTACTCCAAATCCTACCGTATCTCACCAGATTCCACCATGTACCCAGGAAATAAGTTCCTCAGAAGAACCACCAAGATTAAAACCTCGAGAGGTATGCAAAACAACTTCCTTACCTGTTCCATTATAGTCATAAAATCAATGTCCCGACCGTATCGGATCGTAATGTATTGTATCGAACTAAAAAAATTATTAACTATACGTTATTCGTAACTTTGATTATGATATTTAGCGCTGTAAGCTAATTATTTAAGCTCTCATTATTACAGTAATATTTTTGGTCTTCACTTAATTTTATTTCAGACAGGACATGGCTCTATGTCTAACGAGAAAATCATCCTTGAACATGGGAAAAGTTTGGAACATGTCGGTTCTCCAATTGACATGAACAACAAACGACTAGGATTCCGCCGGAGTGATGCTATAAAAACCAGGTCGACCCAACAGGATAACCAAAACTCGGGTCGACCCACTTCAGTGTCACGCTCAATCTCTTTTTCGAACCCGATCTATAAAGAAAACCGGCCATCACACAGTCGGGTCACTGTTAAAAAACCTCAAAAGGACAGTGGTGCCATGGCTAAAAGTTCTTCCGACCCCATGGTTGGTATGTCCATTATAACGGTGACGTTATTGCTCATGTTACTATGTGGTCGAGTATGTGCGGTTCTTTGCACCTGTGCATGGTTTTATTTTGTTCCTCGTCTACGAACCGTGGTTGACCCTCTTGATTATGCTCGAAAAATCGGTTCGATCGAACCGGATTTGGATTCGGAGGAGCACAAGAAGAGGGTTGTTCTTGAAGGGCTTCTCGAAAGAAACCATAGGTCACCAATGTGAGCAGCGTGTATTTCTTTTCCTTTTTAATTATAGAAAAAACAAAAAGAAAAAAGAAACAAATTTGGTTATGTAGACATGGATTGGTCGTTAGGTTTGACCGTGTCGTACGAAGCCATTATAAGCGTGGCATACATGTCGTTTCAATATATGAGCATAGATGGCATTTTGTATAAATTTTGTGAATTTATGTCATTAAATGTGAAAAAGAGTCAAATCTTCTAGAAGTCTGCCTCCAATTTCTCTTCACCTTTCGTCTTTTACCAATTTAGCTAACAATTCTGTGGTTACTATAGTTTGTGAGGATCAATCTATTAATCTAGTTGTAGGGGATGTCACGTGATGTTGATGTCAGAGCACGTGCATGCAATCACAATTGGATTCTACGGGCAATGATTCTACTTACCGTTTCTTAATTCTTTATGTTTCTTTGTTATTAGTTTTTCTTCCTATTTTCTATTAGATAATATATAATAAGACGGCGGACCGTTTTGGGTGACTTCTTTCCTTGTATCATCACCTTACCATTTGAAGAATATATGATTATATATATTCGTTTGCTTTTGATTTGTTTTATCTTTTTTTAATGACCAAGCTTATCTATTAGTGAAGCTCACATAACATAATGTGACTCGCACTTAGAAATGAGATTTATTAAAATATTTTTGAAAAATATATAAACAAATAACATAATTTTAATTTTTTATTTATTATGATCTATTTTGAATATTTTGAAAATATTAAAATTAAACTTAAATACTCTGAAATCTTAAATTTTAAGTTATATTATGATAGAAATTTTAGGTTTAAATTACATTTTTTGGTCTCAGAAAATAGTCATCCAAACTCAATTATTTAATATCTTAAATAAATTTTCTTATATTTGTTAAATTATTAAATATATAAAAATATTTAAATATATGTTTTTTTTACGCAAATGACTTGAGCACAAGCAAAGATGGATGGCAATAAGCCCGAACCAAGTCTTTTTAAAACTAAAATGCAAAATGATGTCATTTTTAGAACCCAACGCCCAACATTTTGCTCCCAACAGGTTCGAGGTTTGGTCAACCTGAATCTGACTTATTGATCAAGGGTTAAGCTGGATCAGATTAGGCCCTTTTTTTTATCATCCCTACTAGCAAAGAATGAGTCAATTTGAGATGATGATGAACTTTAAATCTCTTCCAAGACTTGCAGAGCAAGCGACGAAGTCGTCACAGTCGATTGATATTTGATACGAGTTTGTAAAATACTAATAAATAAACTCCAACACAGAAAATACGAGGGGTTTTTCACTTGCATCATGCGTGTGATGCGAGTGCTTAAATTATGAATGGGTTTGAAGGTTTATGATCTAACGTCATCTTTTTCTTCGTCTACATTAATAAATCAATCTAAAACATGAAGGTCGTTATTAATATTTTGTCACACGTGAGCCAGAAAAGACATTTACCTTCTAAACATTTATAATTCTTTAAGGAGTGTTTGTTTTCATTGTTAATTTTATTTTTTTTAAATTCAGTAAAAAAATTACATAAAAAGTAATTTTTGATTCCTATTTCTGTTTTTTTATTACCTGATTTATTATTATTTAAATGTATCTTATTTAATTATTTAATTATTAATACAAATTATGAATAATTTTATTTTATTTAAATTTTATAATAAATTTTATGTAATTAAATTTAATAATTATTAATAAATATAATTAAATTTAAAATATATAAATATAAATAAAATTTCAAATTATTTATTCTATTGAAATAACATGATTTTATTAAAATTTTGATAATAAATATTATATAAAAGATTAAATAAATTTATTTAATTAAAAAAATTTATCTTTAAGTTTTATTTAATATGTAATTATTATCGTTGATAAAAATATAACTACATTAACATCAACAACTAAATAGAATTTTGTTTTTATTTTAAAGGAAAAAACAAAAAATGAAAATTACAAAAGAAAAATAAGAGTTGAACCAAATGGGCCCTTAATATTTCTTCCTTGTTTTTGATTTTTCATTTTTTTATGAACTATATAAAATTTTTCTACCCGTAGTTAACCAAATATAGTCACATTTTATTTTAAAATAATTCAAAATCAATTAATTAAATTAAATATGATCAAAATTTTAATTGAATTTAAATTTGAATAATCAATAAAAAATCACTCAAATGTCCGATGAGCGTTTTTATATTACTAAAATAATATTATTTTGATTAATTAATCAAGACAATGTTGTTGTAGACTATAATCATCTTTATATTAGAGGTTATAGACTTCAATTTAACTCAATGTTATATCTAATTTTACCTTTCAATAGTTGAATGTTCGAGTTATATTATTATGATTCAGTTAAAATATTTTCAAGTGTGATTGAGCGAAAGTGTAAACATGTTGAATCTATCAATATTAATTGTTTCGACTTTGTAATTTGATTATGAATAATTGTTCATGTAATATTAATTTTTTTAAAATATGAAGTAGCAAATAATATAATTATAATAATAAATATAGTCACGTTTAGTTCAATTTGATTTAAAATCAATTTCTTAGATTTTAGTTAATCGAATTTTTAGTTGAATTTAAATTCAGATGATCAGTTTAAGTTCTAATTAAAATTTGATTTATTTAATATGCATTCAAGAAATAATAACAAATATTATAATTATAACATTTAATTTATTTAATATGTATTCAACAAATAATAAAAAATATTATAATTATAAAATGAAAATTTCATTTAAAAGGATTTCTTAATAATTAAATTTATTTATTT
>JANZXP010000003.1:6011119-6040481 GCA_027576715.1 Erythroxylum flavicans | reverse complement strand
ATTTTCACTTCTCCTTCATATCTCTCTTCTCTTGATTTCCTTGTTTTAGAATCATAAATACAAAAAATGAAAAATATAGTAAAAAATAAAAAATGAAAAAAGAGAGAAAAAGGAAAAATAGAAAAGAAAAGGAAGGAAGAGAAGATGAGCAGAAAATGAAAAGAAGAGGAGAGAAAAGAAAAGATGAAAAGTGTTAATTTTGTTAAGTGAGAGGAAAGAATTGAGTGTTTAATGGTCGTTTTTTTGTATATGTTTAAATGCTCAATTTGTGTTGTGGTTTTAAACTATAATTTTGCTTTTTCCTAACGTTATCTCGGCTCCATTACAACCTAAATAAAGACCTTCAGATTGATACTTGTGTTTGATATGAGTGGTGGAGATTAGATTGCTAAGCAAGCTTATGGTAGATGCCTTACATGGAATGAACGATGAGTGAATGCATATCCTACCTTTAAATGCTTGAGAAGAAGAAGAGTTGAGTGAGTATCTATCACACTTGTTTGATGGTTCTTTTAATTCAAATGCTTGTTGATTTTGGCTAAATATGGAAAGCATAACATGTTTATAGAGTATTATGACTTTCAAATTATTAGGTTGTGTTTATTGAAATGATCGTTGATATCTTTTACTATTAATTGGGAAATTTGTTGTCTATTATCTAGTATTGTTTGTTTTGCTTGAGTAAAATCAGGGGAAATGTTGGGAAATTTGTTGTTTACATTATTTATTTTCATATTATAGTATTGTTTGTTTGCTGGAGTAAAAGTGGGAAAATGTTGTATTGAATTTAGTTTGATTGTACTCCTATTCATATGGTGAAATTGGTTGTGATTTAAATAAATATGAATTGAGTGAAATTGGTTCAAAGTTGTTTGAATATTAATTAGATTAATTTGTAGATACAGTGGATTAATTTCCTAATACGGTGTTAAGTTAAGCTATATCAAAACCTACATACATGGCCGTGTAATTCACGACGCTAATTTATGCAACTTACGCGGCCATGCGAGTTAACCTTATGCATGGCCATGCAAGTTAACTTACACTGCCGTAACTGAAGACATTTAACCTCCAAAATCCTAGAATTACAATCTTTTTCTTAACATTTTTCCAATAAATGAATTACATTGTAGTAATATACAAGAACATGTTGTTTTCTTAACATTTTGCAGTAAATGTAAGAAGATGTTGTTTTCTTAACATTTTATAGTAAATAAATTACATTTGGTAGTAAATGAATAAACTTCAGTATGCTAACGACAAGATTCAGGTTTGAGCTAAATTTGCATCAAACTCCTCTTTTACAGATACAAAACTTTTCAACATGAAGAGAACAACCACAGTTCTTATAGGAAATACCAATTCCTAAATTGTTTGCTTCTCCCAAATTTTCAAAACCAAATGTTTGTTATTTCTATCAATCAAAATGGATTTTAATTAATTAATACAATTATGAACATGAAATGAAATTATTAATAAAAATTGAAATTAAGATAAAAACTTTCTTCAAATTACCATAAGTAAATCAGTCATGCACATTAAAGGTGCGATAATAGCACTAATACTTTGTTTTCTTGTTTTTGCATCAATGACCTAACATGATAAATCATTAGAAGATTGATAACAGATTACAAAAGGAAAATATTACAAATAATACAAAAAGAAAATATTATGAATAATACTCAAGAATTTGTTTCAGAATGATGATGAATGTAAAGCATAATTATTTTATCCATACAAACACCAATTGGATGCATTTTGTATGTGTCATAACCAAGAGGTCCATAGATACAAAATTGAAATCACTAACCGATTATGCCCAAAAGACAATATTAGAAATAGAACCTGAGAATGTGGTCTACAATCTCCATAATTGCAAACTATACTTGTAAAATCCATCGAAACTGAAAGTGGGTGCATTTGCTATTTGTTATAACAAAAAAAGGACAATTTGTTAAAAATAAGTAAAACAACACATGCAACATTATTGATTACTGAAAGCTAACCTGATCTTAATGTAATATGAGATGTTGTATGCTGGAGATAGTATGGGTATGTTGGGCATTTTCTTCAGAATCCTGAATAGAGTAGTTAAACCAAAAAATACTTAAAATTATCATAATATAAATTATATACATTAAAGGTTTAAAAACATAAAATCAACAAAAATATAACCTGAGTATTAGAAAGGGGGATGGATGTCGAATATGCCATATTTGTTGAAGTCTTGCTTTTTTTTACTTTCTTTCTTTTCCTTGAACTTTTCTCTAATCCACCCTTCAATCTCTTACTTGATGTAGGTTTTGTCTTTATTTTGACACCTCTAATATTATTCCTTTGACTAAAATTAATTTCAGGTTGATTAATCAGATTCATTTCAGTATTTGACTGTTAGGTCAACTCTTCATCTTGTGATATTAGGTTCTCTTCATCAACTATTTCTTCACCTTGCAATATCTCATCAACCATCTTCAACATGTTGAGAAGCCGATCTTTCATAATTTTATAAGTATCTCTCCTTTCTGCTGCTCTTGTAACCAATCGCATGCTTAATGCACACAATTTTTTATACCTTATACTTGACAACATTTTAGGATCCAATTCACTTTCATTGATAGTGGAGCTTTTACTATCAAGGTAATATGTTTTTGCTTTCTGTGTCCATCTTTTCAAAATATAGTTACTCGGTATTCTCAACATATTTTTCAAGTTAAAAACCTCCAAAACATAAGAACATAAAATGCTAGCAAACTTAAACTTTCGACAACTCCAATGGACTTCATCATTTGATGAATCATAAGTGACCATATTAGAGTAGCTCTTCCTTATAAGAGTGATCTCATATTTTGTAGTTGTACCATCTTCACCATAAAGACGAAAACTAGAATCATGAGAATGATTCCATTGATTTTAAAAACATTTAAAAACTTATTGCATGTAGACAGTAGTTACATGCTTTAAAATTTTAACAGGTGTTGACAATACCGAAGTGCTTACATTACTTATAAAATCAGCTTTTAACTCATCAAATCTACGATCATCAATAAGCTTCTGGAAGTGATCAAAAAATTGTAAAAAGTTATGTTGATAACTCACGTACCTTTTTACAATGCTATTCTTGCTGACTTTGTTGGGTGGTGGTCATATCTACACGAAACACTTGACGTCTATAAACCAAAGCCCATTTTTCCTTTATATGACACATACGTTTCAACCAATTATTATCTTGAAGTTCATATTTTGCAGCATCTTATTCCATGCATTGGAAAAATCTTCTTCTTCATCTTCAAAGTCATATATGCATGAGCTGAAATCCTGCGAAAAATAGTTTAACTAAGAAAAAACACTACATAAATGGATTGCAACATTTTGATAAATGTGCCAAATACAAAGTCGATGATAAGTTTCAGGCCATCTTGAAGCTAATGCCTTTGCCATAGTTGTGGGCTTTTTCTCAGATATGGCTCTAGCAAATGTATCAAACAACTACTCAAATGTAAGAGCAGTCTCATCATATTGTAATGCAACACCAAAAACTGTTGTTTGTTTATGATAGTTCACACCTACAAACAAAGCAAGTGGACCACCCTCACCATTTTTCTTATAAGTAGTATCGAAACAAACAACATCACCAAAGTCTAAGTAACCATTCCTCATCTTTGTGTCTGACCAAAATAGATTAGTTATCAAATCATCTTCATCCACTTGAATGGAATAAAAGAAATTAGGATCTTTAAATTACATTTTATACAAATATTCTAACACGCCACCTGTATCTCCCTTTTTCATGTCTCTTGTTCTTTAGATCTTAAATAATTCTTGTAATCCTCCAGAATAAAGCCAAGATTGTTTCTCCCACCTGCTTGTCTAGCCATAAGATCATAGGATGCTTTTGGTGGAATTCTCACATCATTAGCCATTTGAATTTGCATTACTGTAATTGAAAATATCTTTCTGTGACTTCTATACAAATGTGTTTTATTAGGACTTGAAAGATAGTGATAGTGATCTTCAACAAATTGAATCATTTGAAAATTTTTAAATTTTCACAGTATTAACTTTCATTCTTGCCTCATAACCAAATCTTATTTCTGAACGTAGAGCTCTTACATACAAATCTCTTTTATCAGGCATCCTTTTACCTTCATCACTACAACAAAAAAGCTTGCAAATCAATTTACCAGATTTATCTTTATGACTTTTGCATCTTCTTATTCCAAAGCCGACATGTTTGGCATAAATTAAATTAAATTGATAAGCTTCTTCTTCCATCTCGAACTTTATGTCAATTTTCAGTATTAACTCTCTTGGAACAAATAAGTGGACTTTGTTTAAATTCTCCTCAGAATTTGAATACACCAAATAAGTTAAATTCATATTACTACTCTCATTACCAATGCCAATATCATTCTTATAATGCTCCTTATTAATTTCATATTCTAATCGACGATGTGGAGTAGATCTACCTTATATTGCTACACCTGTCAAATTAACAAACGAAGTATAATTATTGCTTTGTTTTTAGATAAAATTATTGTAACAAAAAAGAAGTGTTCACAAAATACTACGAGGTATTTTAGTTTGCTCTGCATACCTTATTTAATTCCTATAGCATAAAAAGTGATTGGAGAATGAAAGGTTTCACGTTGTGAAGTTATATGTTCTCATATTCTTTCTAACACATGCCTGAAAAAAATTGTAAATTCTTCATAATAAATGAATAATATGCTTTAGAAGGTCTTACCCAAAAGTCAATATTATCCAAGTTGACCAGTAAACTTGGAATGAAATGTTTATATTTCAAATTAACTAATCTACAATGTTAAGCAACTTAACCTTTACAATGTACATTAATTATCATTCATATAGATGTATAAACAAAAACTATAAACAGAAACAAAAGAAGTTACAAACGAATGACTTCCATGCATCAAAACAATCAAAATATCTTCAAAACTTACCTTTAAGGAAAATATAAAGATTATTTTCAGTTTAAAAGCCACCAAAGGTAAGCACTAAAGTAGCTTATATCTCTCCACATTAAATTTAATAATAAAAGTAAATTAACAAAATGATGTCTTCCAAGACGTAAATGGATCAGCAACAAAGTCATATTATGGAGAATTCAAAAGAGGCAGACATCAAAGGGGGCATTCGCGAAAAGTTAGTTTCGGGTCTGCTGAGCCATTCCTCAAGAATTGTTAGAGATAAAGATACAGAGAGAGGGAATGATAATACAAAACAAGTAAGAAAATCTACAAATGAAAAAACAAACGAAACTTACATGAGAAGATACTTGAAATTTGTCAAAATATTATTTTTCTTCCCCTGTCACTAGTCTCATCTTCTACTTCTTTACTCCACCAATCTGACAACAAAGTTAATTTGATTTGTGAGAAGGGGGAAAAAAAGCTTTGAAAGATATGAAAATCAGACAACAAACAAGCTCATAAAGAAACAAGTTAAATGGGCAGAAAATCTTAGTTAAAGATTGCTTTGAAAATGACAAGCAACAACCATTTGGTGTTTCTATGAATAACATAATTATCGTTTACAATCATCATCATTATGGTACTCTTGTATTACTTGTAATAAATATATTAATATTGTATTTTTGTAATTTTCTATTAATACAATAATGATTTAAATTTTCATTTTAGTTCATTAATGCAGAAATAAATAAATATACAAAATTTTATCGCCAATATCCACTCTTTTTTACATTTATTTCCTAATTTCAATTATTACATTTGATTTTAACGTTACATTATAATAATAATTGTATTAATTAATTCAAAATGCAATTTTAATTGATTGCGACAACAATCGTTTTATTTTAACGAGTTGGTATTTGCCACGAAAAGTGTGGTTGTTCTTCCATACTTTGGTGAATTGTTTTGTATCGGTAGAAGAAGAAAAATATAGGTTAATGAAGGAAAAATTATATCACACCATCTTTAGAAGATTAAGGAGATGCCCATATAAAACATATAGATCCCTCATCTGCCAATTTAACAATTTTAATTTGTAATATCCTAGTTCTTCTCCTCCAACATATTAACTTCAAAACACATTAATTTTAGGCGTAAAGTCATGAACGTGACTTAACCTCTGTCCAACATCGCTCAACCCATGGCACAATCGCCACTCACTCTCTTTCTCCTCACTCCATTTTCCCCTCTTTCTTCTTTTTCTTCTTTTGCAACACCACTTTACCGCTGAGCTTTCGATGTCCGAGCTTCGGCGAATCCTAACGCTGATTCTCCAATGTCATCGTTGCAAGTTGTGGTCACCAGAGAACGAGGAAAAAATGACAAGCTCATTAAAGCACTAGTATAGTAAAAAATGAAGTTTGTTTGTTTATTTACTATTAGTCTCTTTATCTATAGTTTCTTTAAGCGCATTTTCTGTTTGGGGTGGAAGTCATAATTTTGTGAGTTGAATACTAATTAATATCTGTCTAATTGAAAATCAAGAGATTACCAATTAAACATCCATGTCACTAGAATAATTTTACTTAGGTTGTTATATCCTATAAAATTCAAGGAATAATTTTCTAATTTATGACCTTGAGAACACCTATAAATTTATAATATCAACTTTTTGTAAATCACTGCCAATGCTTCATCATGATTCATGCTCCATCGTCATCCCTAATTCTATGATAAAATTACATAAGGCAATATCAGATAAAATTACATAAGACAATATCAGATAATGTATTCATCACTTAATTTGTTAAGCTCAATAATGTAATCGTCCAAAAATGTCACATAATTTGAAGTGGTTGAGATTAGGAAAATCTAGGTATTACAAAGTATAGGAAGGTGGCAAAGAGAGACGAGACGGTGAGAGGGTTACTTCTGTAGTGTTGAAAAGAAGATGACAGAGGACGTCGACAGGGTCGACTTGACTCATAAGCCACGAATTTTGGAAGAGTAATAGAGTGTTTAAAATTTAAGAAGAAACGACGACGTATTTCAATTAGACAGAGTAATATTAGACAGAGGATCTGGACTTTTGAAACACTCAAGACAACAATAGTGACAACTCCTATTTTGACCTTCCTTGACTTCTTTAAGGATTTCCTAATAGAGACAAATGTTAGTAGAGATGGCATTGGTGCAGTGTTGATTCAAAAGGGCCACCCATTGTGCTACATTAGCAAGACATTATCTTACAGGAACAAATCCCTTTCAATTTAAGAGAAGATGTTAGCATTATTGTTGGCTCTTAAAACATATGAGTTATATTTGGTCAATAAGCACTTTATCATTCATACAGATCACCAAAGCCTTAAGTATTTATTGGAGTAGATGCTTACTACACCAACATAGCAAGCATGGCTTGCTAAGTTGATGCAATTTGACTATAACATTTAGAACAGGGAGGGTAAAGAAAATCAAGTTACAAATACTTTATCTTAACTATCCAAGGTTGAAGTTTATGCAAGAACTATCAAGGGTCTTACATTTGACTTCTTGCCTTAAGTTTTAACCACGTGGAAGTTTGATGTTAGGCTTTAGCTTATTGTTAATAGTAAGCTTCAAGGGAATCCACAATTTCCATACTACATTTAGCACAAAGATGAATTACGTAGGAAGGGCAAATTTGTTATTAAGGCAAATTCTCTTTGGAGATAATAGTTAATTTAATTCTTTCATGCTTCATCAATTGGAGGGCACTTTTAAGTTCATTCTACTATGAAAAAAACTATAGTAATTCTCTACTAGAAAGGCCTTCGCAAAGATGTAAGAGAATATATCCAAAATTGTACAGTTTGCTTGCAGAATAAGCATGACTTCTCTTGGATTGCTACAACAACTGCCAATTCCTGAGGGTGTTTTCACTGATGTTAGTATATATGTTATAGAAGGATTAACACTCTCTAGAGGCAAATCTATCATTTTTGTGGTGGTTGATAGATTAACCAAATATGATCACTTTATAAAGTTGCCTCATCTATATCATGCTAAGGATGTGGCCAAAGTCTTCGTTAATTCAGAATACAAATTCATAGGATGCCCTTTACCCTAACAAGTGATCGTGATCTTGTCTTTGTTAGCAATTTTTGCAAGGAACTCTTTATTTTACAAGGGATGACACTTCAAACAACTACAGCCTACCACCCTCAAATAGATGGGCAGGCCAAAGTAGTTAATCATTGTTTAGAGACATATTTGTGGTGTATGACAAGTGATCACCCAATACCTTGGAGTCAATGATTGCCTTTGGCCGACTTATGGTATAATATCACTTAATACTGTCATCAATTTGACCTCTTTTGTAGCTCTCCGTGGATTTCTAGCACCAATTCATGTTCCTTTGAATTGGTTAATTTAAATATAATTTATTATTAGAACTATTACTCTTAAACATGATATTTAAAAACATTATTTTCTTAATTATATACACAATGATTTTATTATTTTAATCAATATAATTTAAATTATTAAAAAATAATAGTTTTTAATTATATCATAAAATTGAAATAAAAGGATATTTAAGAAAATACATGCAATTAGTAATCATGAATAAATTAGATCGAATGGGCTTATCATGCACATTGGGCTTCTTTGACTTCAATCGTTTTTATTTTCCAAAGAAGAAGAAACAAATAAAGACTGAAAAGCGAAGTGTTGGTGGGGAATCTAGAAGCTTGTAAGACTGATTAATCCCCCCAATTTGTTGATATTTATTTACAAATCCAGAGAAGAAGAGAGAAGAAGCGAAGAAGATAAGAGAAGAGATGGCTTTGAATCCTGATTTGTTTCCGAATGGAATGCCAGTTCCTTTTGTGAACGAGATGTTTGTGTTAGCCAGAGATGGCGTCGAGTTCGAGGTCGATAAAATCCCTGGGTCAGTCCATTTCCTATTGTTAAATATATCTTGAATTGCATTCCTGAATTGATTTTCTCTTATTGAAGAAAAAAAGAGATCATTTATTGTTATTTCCTGACTTTATGATAATGATTATGATGCGTTAATGTTACGCTTCTTGTAGAAGTCATGGAGGGCATGTTAAAGCTAAGGGAATCATCTACTTATCAAATATCCGCATGGTTTTTGTGGCCAATAAACCTGTTGGAGATTTTCGTGCTTTTGATTTGCCCCTGGTATTTTCGATTCAATTCTTGATTCAAATAGTATCCGTGTTTATGCTATAATTATATTCCCTAATCATAAACGTTCATAGTATTAACCTCTCATTTCTTGAACAAGTGAAGTGAATCATATGCTTGCCTGTGTAAGGCAATCCGTTGTGTTCTTTTATTGCCTTTGATTCTGGAAGATATCATAAGCTTGCATGTACAAGGAATGCTTTGATAGAAAGCCTGAGTTTTCTAAGTCAATTCCTTTCTTTTTGTCCAAGTTACTTCTTTTTTTGTCTAATTCACTTCCTTTTTTCTTTGTGAGTTTTGGGAATATCCCCATTCATAGGTCCGAGATTCATATCTATGAATTGAAAGGTTCGAATGATCCACTCTGCAATCAGTCGTTAGAACCAATAGGTCTTCAAATCGTTCATTTGAAAATAGAAAAAAAAAGCTTCTTTTTTCTTGTTCTTGATTTGTTCTGCGGAGATTGAACCACTTTATTTTTTATTCAACAATATTTCTATTATCCCTTCAACTCAAATAATAAACTATAAATACTACCTAGGGAGTTTTATGAAAAAAGAGGCAAAGCCTCTTATCGGATTTGAACCGATGACTTACGCCTTACCATGGCGTTACTCTACCACTGAGTTAAAAGGGCCTCTTTGATTGAATTCTTGAATCAGTAGCCTGAGTTTGAATCATGCTTGCTGACATTTTATCATTAAACAAATTGTCATCTTTTAGTAATATACTTTCTTGAATTACATTGATTATTAGCTGATGGTGGTCGGATTCTAAAATTACTGCCTTCTGCAGCTATATGTCCACGGTGAAAAATTCAACCAACCAATATTCTTTTGCAACAATGTATCTGGTCTTGTGGAGCCTGTAAGTATGATAATGGAAGCTGAATAAGGGAATTTGTGATTCTGTATGCCGTGTTTTGTCCTCATTTTCTTGGTTTGCCTCTACAGGTAGTACCAGAAAATGAGAACAGGGCTCTTTATTCCACACAAACATTCAAGATATTGTTCAAGGAAGGAGGCTGTGGAACCTTTGTCCCATTGTTTTTCAACTTGATTAATACTGTGAGGCAACAGAACCAACATCAGAATTTTGCAACGGGGCCTCGTGTTGATCCTTTGCATGCTGCCCAGACGCCAGTTGATGAAATGATGAGACATGCGTGAGTGATACTGTTAAATTGTTCTGCGATTCTAAATTTTCTACATGACTTTTTTCTTCTTTAGATTTAGGCGTTGATATATAGGTCACTCTAGATGGCTTATTGGTTTACTTTGTTACATGATTTTGCAGATATGTTGATCCTAATGATCCCACCAGAATCTTTCTGCAGCAGCCTGCTCCACAGTCTGAGTTGCGGCGACGCACTTACCATTCATCCCCAGTCGAACGTGCTATATAGTTCATATATCACCAAACCAATAACAATTGTTCTGTTTACTTACTGTGTATTATATTATACTGTGTATTATATTCAGTTGTACTTGTCTGGATGTTCTCTCTTCATAGTCTGTTCATATCCCTTGTGCTTTATCTACAGTTTATGAGCCAATGTTATGCCTCTGCACCCTTGGTCGTTATGTTTTTCGATGCACAACTTATGGGAGGTCTAGCTAAATTGTGGAAATTTAAAATTGGCTGTGTTCCTACTTGCCGGATCATCTGCTTGTGCGGTATTTAATGAATCACCGCCCATATTTGATCACAGCTGAGCTGTGAATGTCCCCACCCTTTAGGACTCGTTTGAAGATGGATGATCCATCAACCAAATTTGTCAACTTTTATCACGAGTAATTAAAATAGCTCAAGGACGCAATTTACTTGTAGAAAAGTTCCAACAAAAGATGACGAACTTTTTCTGGGATTTGTCTCCATTTTAAGTCTCCAGAGAGTTTAAATTGATACCAAAACAATTGGTCTGGTCATTGAGCTAACACCTTTGAAAGGGAAATAACAAGTCAAAAAGGCGATTGGTTGGTTGGAGTGGAACTATATACTGTATTATGCTACTAAGCTCCATTGATGATTAAACTACTTTGAGCAGTTTGGTTGTGCAGAGTTTCATTCGAGGGAAAAAGGGAATGGAGAGTTGTTTGTGGAGCCATACTCAGCATCATCTTGGAACTGCAATTGGGTCTCACCGTCAAATCCACAGTTTGTCTAATCACTCTCATCATCAAATTCATCTCAAACCCCAACGACACCAATTTCTACGGCGCACTACCAGAATCTACTGTAACTATGATGAAAATGATAGTATCAGAAAATTACCCCCTTCTTCACCACCGCCATCATCATCATCATCTTCTTCTGGAATTCAACTTTACGGTCAGATTGAGAGGTACCCATTGATAACTTAGCAAATTTTGTGCTGGGGTTTGTTAATTTTTCACTTGCTTTCCCTTTCAGATTACTTACAGATGTTGTGAGACAATCTCAAGATGCTTTGGGTGGCTCGAAGGACTGGACTGAAATCGAGGTGTTTGTCTTCTTGTTTGCTCCTTTAATCCCCAAGTTCGATTCCTTTTTTTTAAATCACCTTAAAATTTGACGTTTTACTGTAGGGAGCATGGGTTCTTAATCCCAGAAGTTCAAGACCCAAGGCAGTTGTTCACTTCATTGGTGGCATATTTGTTGGAGCGGCTCCCCAGCTTACTTATCGTTTGTTTCTTGAACGCCTTGCACAGAAGTTAGTTGCTTACTGTTGATTATTTCCAATACTGTTGATTTTAATGAATCGCTGATTCAGAATGTAAAGCTGATGAGATTGGTTGCACTTTTTCTTTCCTTGAACCAGTGGTATTTTGGTGATTGCTACACCATATGCTAGTGGATTCGATCATTTCTATATAGCAGATGAAGTGCAGTTCAAGTTTGATAGGTGTTTTCGGTTTCTGCAAGAAACTGTGAGTTTTAGCATCCCCCTCATATTTTGACACAGTTTCATGGGGGAAGAGGATAACCATTGATACTTGTTCTTCAGATACAAGATGTTCCTACTTTTGGTCTTGGCCACTCCCTTGGATCTGTCATCCACCTTTTGATAGGTATGCAAATTCTTTGTTTGCCGTAATCCTCCTCCAAGTAGAGAAGGGTGTTTTTCAGATTCTCTGTGATTGAAATGAATTGGCTGTGTATTAGGATCCAGATATGCTGTACAAAGAAATGGGAATGTATTGATGGCCTTCAATAATAAGGTATGCAACTTGTTGATTGAATAAAGATAGCAGAACTTGAAAATAGTGAAACAGAATTACCATAAGTCAACTGCTTTTTCTGGAAACCACCACTTGCATGCTGTCACAAATCTGAATTTGCTGACTGAATGAAACAAACTTGATAGGATCATTTCTTTCTTACTGTTGTTATTGGTAATTTCTTTTTCTAGTTAATGATTGTAATTCTCTTCACTTTTTCATTTCCCTTTTCTTTTATGTTTCCAACTACTAGTTTTGGAATATCATTTGAAGTGAGGCTGACAGTAAATTTTAAATACCTGCATACCTCTTATGTTTCCAACTACTAGTTTTAGAATATCATTTGAAGTGAGGCTGACAGTAAACTTTAAATACCTGCATACCTCCTAGAAAGCTTAGTGAATTGGACTTGAGGCTAACTAACTTAATTTCTTTCCTAATTTTACAGGAGGCAAGCTCAGCTGTCCCTTTGTTCTCCCCTGTGCTTGTCCCAATGGCACAAAGCATTGGACCACTTCTCTCCCAAATTGCATCATCACCATCTGTTCGCTATGGGGTGAGTTTCTAAGTTCACAATTGTCGTTAATGGATTTGAATCATGCTATCTTCAAAGTGAAACTTCTTAAAATTTTATATTCATTTAAACTTCTAGTGGACTTACAAGTGTTGTCGAGGAGAACAAGAATTTCATGTCAGATTATGCATCTAGGTTAAGGTCACCACATAAAATTTTAACTGTTGATATTGCCTTTGCATTTGAGATTCTCCTTTGTTCTTCAACAGTATTACGCCCCTTCTTTTACTTTGGAGATATTGCCATTACCATCTTTGTGTGTTCTAATTATAATTATTTAGATAGCTCATATACTGTATAGAGTCAATGGATTGGGGACATTTGTTCATTGTCTGTCCATGTCCATCTGTCTGTCCGCCCAACTGTCTGCCTATCCCAAAATCATCAGAGATCTAATTGTTGAGCAAAAGTTGTTAAGCCAAGAAATATTTTGTACAAAAAGAATAACCAATGAATAAATAAAATAAAATTTCACTTAACTAACTCTCTAATTTATCACTATTGAAAATGCTTCATTATTGAACGAAAGTAACAAATCGTATAAATATGGTTAGTGGTCTGATGTTTTAACTTACCTGTTACCTAATCTGTGTCATTGTTATACAGATTTGTTCCAATCACAGCCTTCAAGTTGAGTTTCATTTTATTGGCCTTGTATTTTAGAAATTCATATGGAAGTGTCTACTCCTTTTAACATGTTGAAGCTAACTTCTGATCTTTTCTGTGTCTCTTCTTGTTTTTGTTTCATCATATGTCATAATTGAGTTGGTTGGCATCAGTCATTTATTTGTATTTTTCTGTGCCTCATTTTTCTCAGGCAGAGGTAACTTTAAAGCAAATAGAGAACCTTAGCCCTCCATTTATAAAGCAAGTATTTCCGCTGGTTGAGCAACTCCCTCCGTTGTATATGGACTTGGTCAATGGAAGAGAAGATTTTACACCAAAACCTGAGGAAACACGACGACTTGTATGTATAACATTTAACTGTTTTCCTTAAGGATTCACTTCATATTTTTATGATTTTTGTGAATGTAAATATCATCAAAATAAATGATTTGAGCATCTTAACACTTTTTGATTCATAGGATATTGAAAATGATAATTCGTGTGCGAAGATAATACTTCATATGCATGTATGACTAAATCTACTAGTAGATTACACACTGGGTCTGGTTTTTCTGTTTGATGATGCTTGTTTATTGAGTTGCATGGAACCCTTGAAATACATCCACGTTCAGGGCTTTAATGGCTTAAAAGCTACATCAATGAACTACAAGGTCTTGAAAGCTCATCATAAAGCATCTTTTCCTAGTTTGATAACATAGACTTGACTTTAAACCTTTTACTTCTTCAGATAAAGTCATATTATGGCATTTCCAGAAATCTTCTAATAAAGTTCAAGGATGATGTGATTGATGAAACTTCAGCATTAGCTAGTGTGCTTAGTTCAGAATCAGCTATAAGCTCAATGTTAGATATGTCAATTCGGTTCTTGCCAGGAGATCATGGACTTCCTTTGCAACAGGTAATATGGAGAAAAACTACTTAAATAGAATTCCGAATATCCACATCAAATTAGTGATTCTGTGTCATGTATCCATCTAGCAGGCTGTCCCAGATGTCCCACCTGCAATGGCAGATGCAGTGAATCGTGGAAGTGAGTTTTTGGCAAATCTGACAGTTGGGACACCATGGGAAACAGTTGCTAAAGAAGTAGGCAACACATTAGGTGCAGATTCAAGAGTTATTCGTGCTGAGTTGTCCAAAGAATTGGACATGCTTGTTGATGTTATCACGTGCTGGATAGCTTCAAATACAGGTCCAAAACTTTTGAGGTCAGGAATGGTAAGAGAGTAGTAGCACTATATAGGAAATTACAGGAAATATGCCACGTTTATGTCATTCTACACCTTGTGATACATGTACAATCACAGAAGATTATATGAGATATTTCACAAAGAATCCATCGTGTAGACTGGCTGTGAAAGTACATTGTTGTGTGCTAGTGAACAGTGAACAGTGAACAGTTCAATTAAATGAGATATTTTACAAGAATCTATTATGTAGACTATAGTTTTGTGCAGGATGGATCACAATAGCAAGGTGTGCCACACGAATGCACTGCACTTTTCTACACGATCATGCTTCTCGCCGCCATAGGAATGTCATCTGAAAAATATTTTGTTTAGACAAATTGCTGGTGTGTGCTAGTGACTAGTTTCAATTTATCAATCAAAAGGTGTATAATTTTCAAGTTTGAGAAGTACTATATGCACGTGATAAGTGGTTTTAAACAATTCAATTCAGTTGGTTTGAATTGGATTTTAGTATACAAGGGCGTGATATCCCGAAAGTCGTTCATGTCAAAGCTACATATTGAACAAGTCCAATTCACAGCAAGGCGGAACAAGTCAAAATTTCAAGCTTATGGTTGAAAGAGAATACTTAAAATCACATAGCAATTTGCAAATATTTAGAATTTCTTACAACTACTCTGGTTCTAATATGGTGTGCTATAACAATATATTCCCAGAGCTAAACCACCGGATATGTACATCAGATGGGGGAACTGTAATAAAGTACAATCCAGTTTCTAACAAAACGGGTAGGCATCAAACAGACACGTTGAGAAGCCAACATCATAGAATCTATTCTTCATGATACAAGTACAATCCAAGACCAAAACGGGCACATGATCTGCAGAAAGCAATTTCCTCTGCTGCCGCAACTGGATCTTCAATGTGGCCATCACTGGGTGAGACTGTCCCGGATGACTCACGGTGTGCCTGAATTGAAACACATTTCGTTTTAGTTTCACAATAATCACAAAATAAACCTATAATGTCTTTCATGTTTGAGTCTCTAACAAACACAAACATGTATTTACAACAAATATAAGTCTTCCCCATAAAAAATCAGATCCACAAATATTTCTAGGGGTACTACCAGAAGAAATACAGAAGTTGATAATATAACAACTATTAACGTGACTTACGGAGATTGTGTGCAGCTAGTCCTAAATTTTTACTCTTAACCAGGTATATCTTCATTCCAAAGAACCATGTGCTACTTAAATGATTAAATTTTCTTCACATGTATAAAAATGTCGCTGCTCTGTGTGTGTTATTGCGAGTGCAAGCAGACTCCACATAAAACAGTAGATCATCTTGAAGAAATAATTCAAATTATGAATTGGCCACGTAATTTGCTAAATTTTACACGATTAGCTTCTGACTTTGTATGAATCAGAATGCAGGTAACATCCCAAAACCTTTAATTGTGAGCAGTGCTAGAATGTGCATAACTAGGAGGTACTAAAAAAACAAACCTCTCCATCAGATCCCCGTACGGTGACACGATACACAACTGTCACACTTCCGTTATCAGAGAATATAACATCCCGTATTTCTCCACACCATCCTGTAAAAAGAGAATGTTAACAGCTTTTTTGGTTCAAAGGAGAAAAAGAAGAAGCTTTGCAAGTTGCAATACAAGAAAGGTAGAAGAAGATTTTCTAATTCCAAATGAACAATGAAAAGACCAATAGTGAACGGCTAAATCATGCAACACGTTACACTCAATAAGGGGAACTGTTAACTTGGCTCACTTTCTTCAAGAATACAAGTCAAAATCGAAATTGGCAATGTTCAGATCAGATTGCAAATAGCTTGGGTGTGTTAAACCAATTAAGAGAAAAAATCCTCATAAAAACAGGCTTGGTTTATTGACAGAAGTATGGGAACATGACAAATCTGAGTACAAAAATCAGAGACAGAACGGAGCAATCAATTCGGAATGATGAGGCCCGTTCATATCCTATATACTATTTAACATATTCTCTCCTTTTCCTTTACTTTTCATCTTAAATTCATTCAGATCATAATAAATTCATTCAAAGGGAGGCATAATATATTCAAGTACTAAGGAAGGAATAAACGAACCGGGGGCGTAGAAGCTGAGCATACGATTGGCATGGTACCTGAATCAACATGAAAAGATTCGAACAGATCAACTTCAATTTTACAGCAATCACAGGTTAAACAGAATCAGGAAGTATAGGTACCAGGGGATAAGAGTGGTATTTGGGGATTGGGGTTTGACAATGTTATCGGGAATCCTCTTATTGAGATCTCGAAGGATCTCGGCGAGAGGGCGAGTGATGCAAGACGAGTAAGAAGAAGACAACAACGATTTGGACTTGTCCAAGGGAACCACGTAATTGGAACTGGGCACTTTCTTTGCCTTATTATCACCATTGTTGGTGTTGTTATTACAGTTACTACTATTACTATTGGTGCCGGTGCCGGTGCCGCCACACTTAAGCCTCAACCTGGACTTCTTATCTGATCCGTAACACGCAAGACGTGTTCTTGGGTTCATATAATTCGTCGGAAAACCAAATTCCGGGAGTCGAAAGACAACGGTAGTGTTGATTTGCATTGTTGTCATTTGCTGCTCACCAACCCCCCACTCCTCGCACACGCACACACGCTATGAAAATGGCGACCACTAAGTACTAACTCACCAACTACCTATTCTGTCTTCTTCTATACTTTGCATAGTAATATAGTCAGCGTATGAAATGGTACTCACCTCACCTACCACCTTCCTCTATACATTTCTTTTTTCTTTTTGACTTTTTCTTTCTTCATTACAAGTTCTTATAAATATTTAAATTAAAAGCTTATTATAAACAACTTTATTTATATGCAACTTAATAATGTAATCAAATTATTATTATCAATTATTTAGTTAATTAATCTTCACATTATTACTAAATTTTATCTATAAGAATTATATTGTAAATTAATTTGATTTTTAAGAAAAATTATGCTTTTAAAACTCTATTTTATTTTCTTAAAATGATTAAAAATGTTTCCATTCAGGTGTTTTCAATAAATCAAACTTAGACCTAAAGCTTCCCTCTTCTAAGCAAATCAACTTCATTTCATTTAGAAGCAATAACTTCAAGCAGGTCTAAGCCCAAACAGTCTAGACCTGAACTTAATTAAAAATTTGTCTTATATTAAATTTTAAAGAAACTATTTAAAAAATTGACTTACTATCTCTAAAAGAATTATGATTTTTAAGATAAATTCATAACTTTATTTTCTTATATAGCAAATAATTATGAGTTTATTCAAAAAAATTGATAATTTTATATTAGTTTGGTTGATTATTTTGTATTGGTAGGCGTATTTGGTGTGTAGACCAAAAGTATTAAAAGATTGACGAATGCAAAAAGTCTTACAAGTGGTAGGTTTGTGTCCATTAAAATTAGGCTTTAGCAACAAAGTTAGAAAGGAATTAAATAAGCAAACACCTTCATATCGTCTCTACTACCAACTAAAGGAATTGAGTTCCGTGACCAACCACTGGTTAAGCAGAATTTCAGGCAAGGGTCAGATACCAGCTTAGCTAACCTTCTTGCCACTTGCACACCAAGACCAAGTACAAACTCCCTTCTTCATCTATCTCTATATCCACAAAATTATGAGCTTCCTATTTTCTTCTTCATTATAAACAAAGGCTTGTGTGTAGAAATGACTAATATAGGAAACTACCACGGGATGCTGATGGATTTACACCAAATAGCTACAACAGCAATAAGCTCAATGTGGAGATGTTTTTTTGGATATCCGTTTGCTTGTCGTCATTTTGGGACCTGCTTCACCTGTTAAAAACTTCCGAGTTAGCCCTTAAGATCATACAGTTTTATTCAATTGACAACTAGAATTGAAAGATTGTAGTTCCCACCTCTCCAAGCTTCTTATGAAAAATCAGCTCCACTTCCCTTCGAAGGTTTTCCATATCCACCGCGAAATCACTCCGAAATTCATCTGCCATTAAATCCTGTAGCTGCAGCCTCATCCTCTCCAGAGCGCCATCCAAGTCACAGAAGTCCTTAAAAATCAAAGCTTCAGTTGTGCTCAGTCGCAGGAGATTCTTGATTGCAAAGAGGACCTGTATCAATGAGATTAGAGATCAATAATAAAGCAACGCCTGCCATCACGTTTGCATTTGTTCAGTAATTGCAAACTTATGCACACTTATGCAATAATTAAATGGGACAACAATCAAAATGGTTACCAAGACGTAAAGATTGTGGCAACCTGCCAGTTAGGTAAGTCAAAGCAAAAGAACTAGACACCAGATGTGCCTGGCTCCTTAATTCTACTCACCTATCCTACACTAGCCCCTGTTGAAGGAAATCGTTAGCTAACCCTTTTAAGTTTGTTATCACCTCTGTTATTACCTCTAACTGTTTCAGGACAAGTTGTTATGTACACACTTCTAGAATTCCTTTCTCTGATTGCTACATGTACGAGTTTGTTACTTCATATCTGAATATAAGTAAAGAGGTCCAGCTCTCTGATGAGTATGGCCATTCTTACAACACTTTGTTCTCTTGCTATCTTTTGATAAGTCTAAATACTGCAACATGGTATCAGAGAAGTAAGATCCTAGGTCTGTAATAAAAACCTCAGGCCATTCTTCCAATTACGAAGGTCCCAATTCTTCTTCTTCTTCCTGCGATCATCTTCCATTACTTCAAACTTAAATTTCTCTTTAGCCATTAAACTAGATCGAAACAATTACCTGGTCTGGAAATCCCAGGTGCTGCCAATATTAAAGGATTTGGACTCGATCAGTTCGTTGATGAGATGGTCTCACTGCCACCTTTATTTCAGCTGAGTTCCACCTCTCACGATGAAAGTTTTCCAGATTTTGTGTTAACCACCAAATCTGTTGTTTGGAACAAACAAGATCGGATCATCTTGGGGTGGCTTCGATCTTCCATTTCTGAATCAATTCTAAGTCAACTCATCAAGTGTGAGTCATCACTTGAACTATGGAAATCAATCGAGGTAATGTACTCATCTCAGTCTCAAGCAAGCATTCTTCAATTCAAGGTCGAGTTACAAACTACTAAGAAGGGCTCCATGAGTATCAATGAATACGTAAATAAGATCAAAGGTTTTGCTAATAATCTTAATTCGATTGGTTCTATAGTTACAGATGAGGACATTATAATGTACGTGTTGGATGGCCTTGGTATTGAATACGATCCAGTGGTAGCTAATATCACAACAAAGGCTGACAAATTTAGTTTAAATAAAGTATATGCAATGTTGTTGAACCAAGAAACTCGCCTAGAGCATTACCACGTGGTGACCAATATTGACATGCAAAATCCCTCTACAAACATAGCTATGACTGGAAATCAAAGAAATAGAGGTTCCAGATACAATCAAAACTTTCAATTCAATCCTAATCAGAATCGAGGAGAAGGCAGGAACAATAGAAGTAACGGCAGAGGATTCAGAGGAAGAGGTCGTGGCAATAACGAACCTATATGTCAGGTTTGTGGTAAAGCTGGGCATACCGCAGCAATTTGTTATTATCAGTATGCCTCATCTTATCAAGGACACCTTCAATAGCAGCAACAAGCTCAACAATACCAAGTTTTCCAAAAACAGTCCAACCAACCTTCTCAAATGGTAGTAATGATTGCTAATCCCCAATCTGTGACAAATCCAAATTGGTTTCTGGAAAATGGAGCAACACACCATGTCACCAACAGTCTCGGTAACCTACAAATCAACAAAAATGAATTCTCAGGAGGTAAGGGCCTCACTGTAGGTAATGGACAGCAACTGCGTATTACACACTCTGGTTCTTGTTCTTTACCCACATCTAATTCTCATCTAAAATTAAACCATATCCTTCATGTGCCTGAAATAACTAAGAATCTGCTAAGTGTTCACAGACTCACTACCGATAATCCTGTCTTTGTTGAATTTCATAAGGATCTATGTTTGGTGAAGGTGCTTCTTCAAGGTTCAACTAAGGATGGGATATATTGTCTCCCTCAGGCCAACGTTTCATCTACAAAGACCTCCACTTCCTCAAACCTTCATTTACGTGATCCCTCTTTTCCTCCAAACGCCTACGTATCTAGCTTAAACAATTCTGAAATGATCAAAATCTGGCATACAAGACTTGGTCACCTGAGAGAGTCTATTGTAAAGTATGTATTAAGATTCTGCCATATACCTTTCAGTAATGATATATCTTTGGATTTTTGCAATGCTTGTCAACTTGGTAAGCATCATGTTTTACCTGATCTATATCCTTCATCGTCCCTATGTGATGAGCACTACTGGACAAATGTGCACCTTTAATCATGTGCAACAATGGAAAGTTACAACATCTTGGTCAGCTGAGGAAACAAATCTCTTAGCTGAATTAAACAACTTCACCTCTACAGCTTATACATGCAGATCTATGGGGTCCTGCACCCCTAGCATCAAAGCTAGGTTTCATTTATTATTTACAAATTTTGGAAGATTTCTCGAGATATAGCTGGATTTTCCCTTTAAAAAATAAACTCCAAGCCTTCAAATTTTTTACATGATTCAAAACAATGGCATAAAAACAGTTTGACAAACCTATCAAATGTGTTCAAACAGATTAGGGAGGTGAATTCAAAATACTTGAACCTTTTCTTTCCTCTCTTGGCATTTTATTTCAACACCCATGTCCCCACACTCACCAACAAAATGGGAGAGTGGAAAGGAAGCATAGAGACATTGTTGAAAAGGGTTTAACCCTGTTAGTACAAGCCTCCTTACCACTGTCATTCTGGTGGGAAGCCTTTGAAACTTCAATTTATCTTATAAATCGTTTGCCTACCTCACTTCTAGATCATCACACACTGTTTTATAAATTGCTTGGTTATCATCTAGATTACAGCTTTTTAAAAACATTTGGTTGTGCTTGCTTTCCTCACCTTCGACCTTATAATAGATATAAATTTGCCTTTCATACTCGCAAGTGCATTTTTCTTAGCTATAGCGCAACTCATAAACGATTTAACTTTTTGGATTCAGATGGGAAAATCTACATTTCTCGGAATGTTACCTTTAATGACTTGGATTCTCCTTTTAACTATGATTCTTCTTTCAATAAAACCTTAACCAAAAATCCGTCTGTTACTCCTAACTTCACTACCAGCTTACAAGTACTCAAACAATATGACCCATCTGCAGCGGCACCAAAGAGAGGTATCAATTCTACTCTTCGTCCTTCATCAAATAATAATGATCTTCCCTCCTCTACCATGCCTACTAATTCTACACCCACCACTAACTCTCCTCCATCACCCTCCAAACTAGCCTCTGATCCCACTCTTCTGTATTGTTACCATGTTCTCAACCTTATTCTAAACCCACAGAACACCCACCATTACCTATTCCTACCCATCATATGATCACATCCAGTAAGGTTGGTATCTTTAAACCAAAAGCATATCTCTCCACTTCATCTCCACCAGAAGAACTAGAGCCAAATAGTGTAAACCAGGCGCTGAACATCCCTCAGTGGCGTCACGCTCTTGAGGCTGAATACTGAGCTCTACTAGCCAACTCCACTTGGGAACTGGTTCCACATCGGCCAGATATGAAACTTGTTACAAATAAATGGATCTTCAAACTCAAATACAGGGCAGATGGCTCTATTGAACGACATAAAGCCCGCTTAGTAGCTAAGGGTTTTACTCAGACCCCTGGCGTAGACTTCACAGAGACCTTTAGTCCCGTAATTAACTTTGCCACAGTTCGCACTGTCCTAAGCTTAGCCGTTGCTCAAAATTGGGATGTTCAATAGTTAGATATAAATAAAGCTTTTCTAAATGGCTATCTGTAGGAACCAGTTTATATGCTGCAACCGGAAGGCTTGATTAACAAAAAGAAACCTCACCATGTGTGTCTCCTCAAGCGTGCTCTATATGGTCTTCGTCAGGCTCCTTGGGCTTGGTTTGAGAGGCTCAAATATGCCGTGCTGAAAATGGGATTTTCTAATGCACAAACTGATACTTCTCTGTTTATTTACAAATCTAACGGGATATACATTTTGTTTCTCGTCTATGTAGATGGTATTCTCATCACCGGGAATCACAAGGATGCCATTTAGCAGCTGATTACTAAACTACACAGAGAAATTGCCTTGAAACAGCTGGGATCCCTGCATCATTTCCTAGGAATACATGCAACCAGAACCTCCCATGGCCTCCATCTTTCCCAATCTAAATATATAGAGTCCTTATTGAAGAAAACCAATATGAGTCACGCCAAACCTCTTCCTCTACCAAAACTTCACAACCTTACAACCACCCCAGATTTTATCGGAGCATTATTGGTGGTTTGCTATATGTCACCATCACACGGCTCGACATTTCATTTATTGTCCATAAGCACAGCCAGCATATGCAACAACCTTCTAAAGCCGATTGGTGTGCATGCAAGCGTGTGTTGCGTTATCTTCGTGAAACCACAGACCATGGCTTATTTTATCGAGCCTCCAACCATTTTAATAATACTGCCTTTTCTGATGCTGATTGGGCAGCAGATATTCTTGGTCAGAAATCCATTAGTGGCTATTGTATCTATATCAACGGTAATTTGGTGCCTTGGTCCTCTAAGAAGCAATAGGTTGTTGCTCGATCAAGCACCGAGTCTGAATACCGATCTTTAGCTTCCACTGTAGCAGAAATTGCATGGTTTCTCTCCCTGTTGAAGGAAATGGGAATTAGCTCTTCACGCAAACCAATTCTTTGGGTCGACAATATCAATGCTGCCTCTCTGGCTGCTAATCCTATTTTACATTCTTGATCCAAACATATTGAAATTGACGTTCATTTTGTACGTGATTTAATTACCAAGCAAATATTGGAGGCATGCTATGTTCCTACATTGGATCAACCAGTTGACATTCTGAATAAAGTTTAGTCTTCGAACCGTTTTGCTTATCTCAAGACCAAGCTCACTGTGGTTCCACCCAGCTTCGCTTGAGGGGGCGTGTTCAAGGAAATCGTTAGCTACCCTTGTTAGTTTGTTATCACCTCTGTTACTACCTCTAACTGTTTCAGGACAAGTTGTTATGTACACACTTCTAGAATTCCTTTCTCTGATTGCCACATGTACTAGTTTGTTACTTCATACCTGACTATAAATAAAGAGGTCCAGCTCTCTGATAAGTATGGCCATTCTTCCAACACAAATTTTGATTTCGTTCTCTTGCCACCTTTTAATAAGTCTAAATACTGCAACAGCCCCACATGGGGCATTGTTGAAAGTAATCAACTAGCCCCACAAAGGGCACCGTTGAAAGGAATCAATCTTTGAAAGGATCACAGGCATGTCTGATTGGCCTCTCAACTACTGTGAATAAACAAAACCTATTAACTTAATCCTCAACACTAACTATCCCATTTATTAACCTTCTGCATCGTCTCATGCAAACTGCACCAAACTATTCAACAATAAGAGCAGCTACTGTATTGCACTATGATTTAGATTTACCTTTTCCTGGAGGTCCAGATCAGTTGACGATGTTAGATCAACAATGGACTTTATTAACGAGAGATTGGTAAAGAAAGGAAGTTCAGCTCTTTCTACAATCTCTAACTGACATTCAGCCAGATCAGCAACCAGAAAAATGGCTTTCTTGAGAAGTCTGATATCAATGCTCGAGTTGCCAATTATATCCTAAGGACACAAATGCTGAACAAAGTAACTGATATTGAATTGATGAAAGAACAATGATTTGCATTTCTCAAAAAGCCATCGAAATCTCAAGCTTTCTAATTCAATATTACCTGAAGCATCACATCTCCAGCTTCTGAAAAGAACAATTCTTGACCACCTAAATTGTTTCGTATTAAGGCTGAAACAGCATATAATGCTTTGATAGCTTCTTCTACAGAAGCAGATCTTGTCATCTTCATCAGTTTTGGCAGAGCCCCAAGTTCCAAGATCTGAGTGGTTTCAAAAGTAAAAAGTTAGGATTTCTTACAAACATTAAGAAAATCCACAAGAAAACATTACAGATTTCACAGATAAATTAAACATGGAAGATGAGACAAAAAAGTGACGGTGTTAGTCAAGTGCATTCATCAATTCTCGAGATTACAGTAAGCACCTGTTTCTGAATAATTGCATGATTTTGACTGGCTTTCCCCAGTACCCATGCAGCAACTCTTCTCACGTCAGAATCAGAGTGATTAAGTTCTCGAATCAACGGACTAAAACCACCAAGTTTGCTTAAATCTACAATAAAGCAGGGTAGTATAATGTGAGGTACCTACAATAGCAGGAAATAACAGCTTTACAAATTGGATGAGTACAATGATAGAAAAAGCAATTCTGTGATACTAGTTAGTTAATTGAGGTAAGCCTTCATGTATCATCTCCTTTTACGAGGCAAGAACAATATTAAATGGTAAGTCATTATATTTGTTGGTTACATAAATACCAACTCCTCTCACTAACGTCCTCTGACTTAAAATCTTATCTAACTCTCAAAATTTGCAAATGTTTCTTCACACTCAATAATGTTCTACGAAGTTTCACAATTTTTGTGTTGAATGGTAAAAGGAATCTTATGGCAAAGCACTAAAAAATGCATTGCACTATGCCTAGTGCATGGTATATGTGGAATTGGTGAGACTAAAAATCAAAAGTTCCCACAGCATAGGCACAAATTTTTTTCAACATATAAAGACTGCTGCAAGTTTAAGGAAACCAAGAACTTACCCTCACATGCTTTATATATGATTAATAATTCGGACGAGATTTAAAGACTCTCACATTCAGTTGGCATTTAATCACAACGGTCAATATCCCATATTGATAACTATTAGCAATAATAGAAGTAGCAATGGAGGGGTCGTCATAAAATGTCATCTTCAAGTTCACTATAATTAATCCATCATCCTTCTACCGAAATTCTACATTTTGCAACATTGTAACAACTTTAAGAAAATTTCTGAGCGAGGATATAGGCAAACACCTTGTACAACTATAAATACGGTGCCAAACAAGCAAGGGTAAAATCCACAGATTTTACAACAGTCAGCACAACAATAAAGTTAACTCTTCACTAAGTTTTACATCCTTTTTATCATTCATGGTTTAAATTTGTTCAAACAAAGAAGAGATATAGGAGCAAAATCAATTCCAATCGGGAACAAGTGACCAATCAGTTCAAATCTACCATTTGCATTGTCAATTGGCTCCACGAGTATAAGGAGCTCCTGCAAAGCGCGGTGTCGATCTTCCAAAGACAAAGACGGATTGTTCAAATCATCTATTGCAATTTGCATGAACTGAGCATCTGATGGCATTTTCATACTATCCATCAGTTCCTGTGTGAACGCATGACAATCGTCACCACCAAAACATTAAGTTTCTAAGCCACCCTAAAACATAACACTTAAGAACAATAACCAACCTTAATCTCAATTTGGCGTTTCTTTAGGTCATCGGAAGATAAACGTTGCATATCTTGGGCGGTTTCTTTCAGCTTTGCAGGATCAGAATGGCCTGATTCATTAACCACTGTTAGAGAAGAACACTGCAAGCTTTGTTCGGTCATAATAAGATTAATAATTACCAATGGCCCACTGTAGGATCCCGTCGAGAGAAGAGAAGCCACCGTCAAGACCTTCATGGTCGGCGACGGAGGAGTCATCGTCGTTACTGGGGCGCATGAGATCAGTCTCCTCCTTCGCTGTCGACCAAAGCAGCCCACCGGATGATTTACTCTTGTTAATTGGTTCGCCGTTGGCGGTTCCAGCGACCGTCAACGTTAATAACACCGTTAAAACAGCGGCTAACACAGCGAGACTCCTCATGGTCAGAGCAACACAGAAGGTTTAATCGACTCTTAGTTGAAGACTAGAACAGTGAAAGCAAGGACAGTGACTCGTTCTAAACTTAATCATGTAAGATTTCGTTCGAAGGAGTAATGTTTACTTGTATATATAAATAATAATACTACACGTCATTTCCTTGAATCTACGCCGTTCATCTTGGATCTAACGGCTCAAAGAGGGCTTGATGACATGTTTCGATTGTATGCTATTCCCAAACGACGCCGCCTTCTCCTTTTCTAATTACTAGTAGAGTATTACTGCGCGAATACTCAGTTAATTTAGTCAGTTATAATGTAAGAAAAGAATAGTTATGGAAATAAAAATAATATAAGATTATAAAGGTAAATAAAAATTAATTAATTGGAGGAAAAATATATGATATATTAATTATAATGTAATATATAAAATAATTTGAATAAACAATGAGAAAATATTAATAATACAAAATATTAATTAATGTACTAATCATAAAAATTTTTAAGGAAAGAATAGTTTGTGGAAAATAGGAAATTTAAATATCTTAGAGAAATTTTATAAAGAACATTTAAATAAATATTAATATAATGATTTTTGTATTGTTATATTCCATATTTATGTTTTTAAGCGGGTAAACTATTATCTACTGAATCATATTAATTAACATATTGATTAATATATGTATATATATAAGAGTCAGTTTAAATTTATGTATAGCAAGCTTGCTTACTAGATTATTATTAACAGATTTAGTTTAATAATGGTATAAATTTTTTAACTAATTAAAAAATAAAATATTATACATATATGTATATATATATATGCGTACATAATTGCTGGAACCCCTCCTATCGAGATAAAATCACAAAAATTATTTAAATGTACTTTTGTTTATATAGTTATCATTATAAATGTTATATAAAATTTTATAATATTTGAAAATAATCAAACTTAGTTTTGTAGTTAATTAAAATATTATACATATATGTATATATATATGCGTACTAATAACAAGTATATATATTAGACAATATATATATACATTGTCTTGTGTACAATATTAATAAATTTATTTATTACTTAGTAAAAAATTAACATTGTTACAATAATTTTCTAATATTCTGATATATTATGCCTCACTTTCATCTGCTCCCTTCTCATTTTGCTATCTCCATTATTATTAGTTACCTCTTAGTTTGACTGTCGCTTTGTCTTCTTGATTCGCTTCCGCTTCCGCTTATTTTCTCTCGTTTTACTTTCTGAGAGAACGAACGACTCATAACTACTGCCACCGCGACCGCCACCGCCTTTAAGGAGAAAGAAAAAAGGACGATGAGGAGGAAGGGAGGAGAACGTGTAGAAGAAGCAGACATTGTTATTATAGAGGAGGATCATGTTGGAGTCCGTTCAAGGAAGAGGAAAAGTAAAACGGAAGCTTCTTGTTCACATACGTTCCGATCAAGCAGGAGATGCAAGTCTAAACTTGATACTAAACTCTTTGAATCTCACTTAGAGTATGCACGTTCGCCCTTACATTATTCTTCCTCGATTTCAATTTGTAGGATTTTGCATGGTTTTGAGAAAATTATTTTTCAAATTGTAGAATTCTGTGGTCCACCTTCTCTGAAGCTAAGAAGGTTATCTTTACTTGCATGGACAGTCTGTGGTTTGCCATGTACGCCAATGTTTCCTCAAGACCAAAAGTGCTGGGTTGGATCAAGAATAAGGGAATTTTCTCCAACAAATATGTCCTAGTTCCCATTGTTCGTTGGTACTCGTTTGTTGTCTTTTATTACCATGACTAGTTGCTTTGCTTCTGTTACACTGTATCAGTATTGCTGTATTGGTGCAATTTTAACCAAATATTGTGGCCCTTTGTTTAGGGGTCATTGGAGCCTCTTGATCTTTTGTCACTTTGGTGATGCTTTGCAATCAGAAAACGTAACTCCCTGTATGCTGTTACTGGATTCACTGAAGATGGCAAATCCGAAGCGACTCGAACCAGAAATCAGAAGGTAACTGCGGTTTGAGTTTATGGAAAGTCTTCATTTTATCTATTGTAATTAGTAAGTATTTTTTTGATGCTAGTAATAAAAAGGATCCACCTCGTCTTATTCTCCGCTATCTTTGAATTAAGGTGTAATAAGTCAAGTTTGAAATAATTCTATGTTTCCAGGTTTGTATTAGACATTTACAAATCTGAGGGCAGGGTGGAGAAGGAGCAGTTGGTTTCTCGTATTCCATTATTGGTGCCTAAGGTAATTTCGACGTGAGAAATCCAAATTTTTTTTAGAGTTTTGCGTATTCACTTTTTGTACCGTTTTAACCATGTGTCTAGGTTCCACAACAGAGAAATGACGAAGAATGTGGCAACTACGTCCTCTACTTCATCAATTTGTTTGTGCAGGATGCTCCGGAGAACTTCAGTACCGAGGCATATCCTTATTTTGTAAGGTTTTATTGTTACAATTATGGAAGATTGCCCGCTTAGGATCTGTAATTGATTGTTACTTATGTTGGAACTGCAGATGAATGAAAACTGGTTCACTCCTGAAAGTGTGGATGACTTCTGCAAGAAACTCCAATCCTCAAGGAGTGATGTAGAGAATTGTCCATAAACGTATGCTATTGGATTAGTGACATTGATTCTGACAACTTTGTAGGAAAGGTTAACCATAGATGCTGAATTGAGTATGTAGGTTCATTGTTATGTAGAACCACAGGGTGTGTATAGTGATTGTAAAAAAAATGACTTGCAGTTTGCTGTTTCACT
>JANZXP010000003.1:5985178-5999655 GCA_027576715.1 Erythroxylum flavicans | reverse complement strand
ACACATGTACGACATGCATTTAATCTAGTTAAGCGTCTTCTTAGAATTTCCAACTCTAACGTAAAGATGATAATCCTGATTGCCACTTGTGATTAGTAAGACTGAACGTCATATCCTACCAATCCAGCTATAAATTAAACAAATCAATCCCTAGTTCCACACCCTAAAAATCAATCAATTCAATCATGAAAAGCAATTCGGAAGACACTTAATATTTATCAATAAAACAAACTTTATTTAGAAATCTCACCATACTAGAGGATAACACGGTTTCCTTCAACTAAGAAGAAAAGTTTAGCTACTCATAAAAAAAGTAAGAACAAATAGAAGAATAACAAAAGATAAAGTCTCCATCCCTGGTTCTTTTTGAAAAGTACGAAAATTCTACCCTAAACCAGAAAATCCTAACAAGAAAAGTATCTACAGAAACGTGAAAATAAAAGCTTAGACTTGACATGAACAGTACACGTTTTAAACCCTTTTTGATCTTCTCTCTTCTTAATCTTATCGTAATCTTCAGCAGATATCATCCCCCCATATTCAGGTTATAGATCTCCTTTAAAAAGGCAACACTTAATTCCCAAAATCATACAGATCTTGATGGATCGAATCTGATTTGAAATCAGATTCTGCATATCGGTTTTTTTCCTTATATGTCCCCACGCTTAGTCACTTATTTTCTGCCAGCTTGTATCTTTTTCCTGATCTGTCCATTTCATGACTTTTTACTTCATAATCAGCTCCAAGAATGCTCAAGAATTCCTAATAACAAAATATGAGTAAGTCTATTAGGTTGAACTCAATTTACACTCAATAAAAGGGAATTAGAAATCAAAATAGTGAAAATTAATTATCCTATCAGGTTAAGCAACAGGTTCTTCGAGAGGATGATGATACAATATTAAGGAGATCTACTAGAGTTAGAAGATCAGCAATTCCTAATGATTATATAATGTATTTACAAAAGTTAGATTACAACATTGGAGTCAAAATGATCTTGAAATGTTTTCACAGGCCATGAGTTCTAAGGAATCGGACCTGTGGGACAATGCTATGAAAGATGAGATGAATTCTATGGCATCTAACCAAGTTTGAGATCTCGTTGGGTTGCCCAATGGTGTGAAAGTCATTGGATGTAAATGGGTATTTAAAACAAAGGAAGACTCACGAGGCAACACTGAGAGACATAAGGTAAGACTTGTTGCTAAAAGGTTCACTCAGGGGGAAGGAATCGACTACACGGAGACATTTTCTCCTGTATTTAAGAAATATTCTCTTCGAATAATCATGACATTAGTAGTTCATTTTGATTTTGAGTTACATCTAATGGATGTGAAAACGGCGTTCCTCAATGGTGAACTAGAGGAAGAGGTTTAACCTAAAGGATTCTCCTCTAGTGATGGTGAGCATTTAGTTTGCAAGCTTAATAAATCCATATATGCATTAAAACAAGCCTCCTGGCAGTGGTATTTAAAATTCCATGAGCTTATCACTTCATTCGATTTTGAAGAGAATATAATGGACCAATGTTTATACCAAAAGGTCAGTGGGAGTAAGACTTCTTTTCTTGTGCTATACGTGGATGATATTTTATTTGCAACCAATAAAAAGGGTTTGCTAAATGAGGTGAAACAATTTCTCTTAAAGAATTTTGATATGAAAGATATGGGTAGGGCATTTTATGTCATTGGCATCAAGATCCACAGAGAAAGATCTCGAGGCATTTTGGGTTTGTCTCAAGATACCTATATCAACAAAGTTTTAGAGAGATTTCAGCTCCAAGATTATGCACCAAGTGTAGCACCCATAGTGAAGGGTGATAGATTCAGTTTGAATCAATTCCAAAAATGATTTTGAACAGGAACACATGAACAACATTCCACATGCTTCAGCTGTTGGAAGCTTTATGTATGCTCAAGTTTGCACCAGACCTAGCATCGCATATGTTGTTAGAATGTTAGGTAAATATCAGAGTAACCTAGGTGTTAACCACTGGAAAGCTACAAAGAAGGTTATGAGATATCTTTAGGGCACACAAACTGCATGCTTATATACAGACGAACTGAGAACTTAGAAGCAGTTGGATACTCCGATTGAGAATTTGTTGGCTGCATTGATTTAAGGAAATCAACATTTGGTTATATTTTCATGCTAGCTGGTAGAACTATATCTTGGAGAAGTGCCAAGCAGACCCTAACTGCTACTTCCATTATGGAGGCTGAGTTTTTATTATATTTTGAGGTTACCTCACATAGAGTATAGTTGAAGAGTTTTATATCTGGGCTTAGAGTTGTCGATTCAATTTCTAAGCCATTAAGGTTGTACTATTACAACTTAGTTGCGGTCTTTATGGCTAAAAATAACAAAAGTGGAAGTCAAAGTAAGCATATCGACATTAAGTATTTAGCCATAAGAGAACATGTTAAGAAAATGAAAGTTGTCATTGAGCACATTAGCACTGAGTTAATGACTACAGATCCTTTAACTAAAGGCATGCCACCTAGGTAGTTTAAGGTGCGAATGAGAGTTGGTTCCATAATGTGATTTTTATTCTACATTTGTTACTTCAATGGAACTGTTATTTAATTTGATGCTTTCTCATATGGTTTTGTGCACACATACATTTGATTGTTTTGAGAAATATCATCTAATCTGGACCTAGAAAAAACATATGGTTTATTTATTAAGTTTGAGGGCTAGTAATGAGAAACTTTATATATGTAATACATGGAAGATAATACTCACTATAAGAGGATCTCTGGCTATGATTCATATATTTGGTTTTTTGTTATGTTATGGTTTAACCCATTAATCACGCAAACACAAACGCCCATACTTCATCATTTTCATCTTCTATGATAGGCAGAGGTGATGATGAAGCAATAAATTATATATTTTAGGTCCCTATCCTTGGCTTCACGTGATTTTTACTGGACACCATCGAGTTATGGAGATCAGAGGCTAGAAGATTCAAAAATTTTTAGAGACATTGCTGGACATCGTCGGTGCAATGGCTAGAGGTATTTTTTTATATTATGCTTCCATTGCTAAACATTGTGAATAACATGCATGTATCTTGTTTACACGTAAATGATCTTGTGTTTTAAAATGCATGCTTAATTTTACAACTGTTAGATTAAGTTGTTGATTAACCTTAAGTCTAACAAGGAAATAATTACGGTCTGGATACGGATTTTGTGATTACAGAAGTTAAATTGTGGATTACAATATTATTTATTTTGTATTAATGAAAATTTTATTATTAATAATTATAATTATATAATAATACTATTATTAATTATTTTAAAATAGTAAATAATAACTACTTTAAAAATTATTATATTTTATTTTATTGGTCAAGAAATTATTTTTACTGTATATAATTAATTTAAATATTCAAAATTTATAATGACTAATGTATCTTATATTTTTCTTTGAGAATGAGGAATGTATAAAAGAAAACAGATGTGATTAACCAGTAAGCACCTACACAACAATCGATACAAAAACAACTTGGTAATCAATGCAATAGTCTGCCACATGCATATTTGTCCAATCTAGGAGTAACTTTCATTTTAAGTTCAGTGACAATCCGCAAAATCTCATAGCTCATTAGGAATCTATTTCTAGTCTAGATCAAAGCTTAACTTCAATTTGATGTTTTTATAAAAAAAATTTGATAAAGTTTATATTAACCATAGCAAAGGCTACCTAAATATTACAATGAGTTCACAAAAATAGTACAAATTACTAATCTAATAGACTAAATTACAATTAAGGAGTTCCAAATTTAAGCCCTTCCTGATGCCTATAGATAGTGTATGCTGAACAGATTTTGCAATCATAACGACTCTGATCCAATTGATAATATCTTCATCGAATTGTTGTCTTTCTATGAGGAGTAAATTGTTGTTGTAAAAGTAATTTTTTACATAACTTCATCACGCACCTTTAGATTAACACTTCGAGTAATCTAATTCAGAGTTGTTGGCCAATCATAAGAAGAGCAATGATTTGTTAGCAAATGTAAAATTTTGCTCCACACAGACCTATAGTATTTTATAAAATGATTTGTCAATTATATATAAGATTAAACTTTCAAAGAATGCATATTATAATATCATAAAATGAAATAATTTTTAAAATTTTAATTTTATTAAGAAATTATATTTTAAAATAAAATATATTAATCTTTACAAAAAGAAAAGTTTACACTTTTACATATCAATCTTCTTTTGTTACTTTCTTTTTCACCTCCGTTCTTTTTCTTTTTTCTTTCTCCCATTCTCGTTGTTTTTACTCGCTCCTTTTAGCTTTGCCTGTCTATTTTATTTCCTTGCAATTCGTTAAACCCCGACATTAAATGCTGACAGTTATATCGTGATTAACATGTAAGAAAATATGGTTAGAGAAAGCAAAAGGTTAGAAGTCACCATTTTAATTACTTGGTGATAATTCATTGTTGATTAGTTTGACATCATCGTTCCTTGACAATTTATTAAGTTCTAGAATTACAGGTTAACTTAAATGCTCAATCAAACTTCGCCTCTCTATTGATAATTGACATTGGAAGCGTCCATGTAACACGTTAAGTCGATGATTTCAACATCGGTACCGTAGAATTTGAGTCGTTAGTCATGTACCTTTCACTTCAACAGCTAACTGCCCCAAAATTTTTTTATTGTTTTAGTGATATATATTAAAAATTTGGAGTGAATACTCGGAAAAGACTATTCTAAATTTCTAGCTTTTTACTGTTTTAGGTAAGCTTATGGATGGATGAGTTAAACATTAACGTCCGAATCATCGTCGTCAGGCTACAGTACAAAGTTTTTGTCTTGGTAAATGCCTTACGTCGAACATGAACAACCTACGTTTAATTTCTTCAGGTAATGGATTAACTGAATACATATTAATTAGCACAAAATCCGATATTGCTAATTAGAAATGGAAAAGATTAGTACTTTAGAGTGCCGTGAAGTTATTATTGAAAATATAAAAAATTTCATATCAAAATAAAGTTTAATATGTATTGAAATCACTAAAAAAAGTAATTAATTGATTTTACAAAGAATATCAAACATAGTTAAATATATATTATTTTCTTTAATAATAGCATTTGATTTTTAATCTAATCTCCTTTTATATTGAAATCAACTTAGATCATCAATTTTTATCTCTTTTTTATTTTTCTCTCATAAATTTAACAATCTTTTACCATATAAAAATTATTTAAAAGTCTGAAAGGATGTAGTTTCGCAAAAACTTGATTCTGTCACCGTTACTTTGAACTTATTTGTGGTTGTTTGATGTAAAATAACTGTATCAGTAATTTATAAATTTTCTAGTACAAATGAAAACAGAAAAATTAAACACGAAATAAACAAATCAACACCCAATATTTGATAATGCAGTTCGGCACAGCTTGTCTACGTATGCCGAGCTCTCACCCAGCTTAAACAACTTTCACTTGTGATACAACAATAGTTATACCCAAGGCATTACAGAGCTGACTTACCCTACCTTTGACACTATTTCTCGTCCTCGCTACTCGTAAAAGTAAATTACACTCAATAACACGACCACCTCATGTTAACCTCAATAAAGGATTTTCTCAACAATGTTCGATAATAAAGATGATAATAAAACAACTCAAGTGGTTGAATTAATAAAGAACATAAATAAAGACACTTGAGAAAGAAAACAACTTCCTTATCATTATAGCTTCATCAACGAAAGAATAGGAAGTTGTCCATCGAAAAATCTGCTATAAAGCTTCAATATCGTCACTGGAAAATTCCATGCAAAGCAGCAGAAAAATCACAAACAAAACAAACATTTCATCAACGAAACGTTTCAAACATCAAAGCTACAAAATCCATAATGCCTACGCACACCACCACCCCTATTGATAGCCACCAAAAACACCCATGATTAACACTCAATCAACCCAACAACAATTACACCATCGACTATAAGTGACAGTTGCAACAATCACGAAAACTTTTGAAGTTTCGCACCCCACAAATCACAACCAGTACCCACAAATTAACACTTCATAAAAACAACTAACAGCTACCAAAGATTCACGTAAACCCCAGAAAAATCAACTACCCAATTGCTCTCAATGGTCGTTCAAAAACAGAAGAAAACACAATTGTTAAAATCACACAAAATCAACAATCACACAACCCTCTATTGTTGTTCAAGGATGGAGAATATGCAATTGATAAAAACGAATGCAATCAACATCACGATACAACCCTCAATGGTTATTCAAAATAGAAGAATGTGCAGCTATAGAAAACACATATGATCCATGATAAACCCAGAAACAAGGGCGTGAAACCTTGATAGAAAGTTGCAGCTCCAAATCAGAATTGTATTCCACAAAATTAGCTACAAAAATGATCTAAGATTGCCCAAAAAATCAGAGCTGTTGAGTCACAAGTTAACTGTGGTTTTTCACAACAAAAGCGACAACACTTCAATCCACAACACATATAAATCCCAGCCACACTACAATTGCAAATAGTCAGATAGCTCTTATCCCAAAATAGGTTATCCAAAATAAGCAAAAATTACTAAACAACTACATCTTATATTAGTCAAGATATGGTGATTGGATTCTAATTAAATCCTATCCTCATCAGGATTTTAATCTTCACATAAGAGTCCCACATAAGATAGATAACTTAGCATGGTGAAATTCCAAAGATGTCCAACTTTGTCCAATTAGAAATAATGCCCAAAACTAGTCAATAAAATAGCTTGTCATAAATATTAACAATCTCCCCCTTTTTGGCATTATTTGTCGCATATCGAAATTCCCCCTCGAGATGATAATTGGACACAAATCATCAACACCACATAACATATAGGAACTCCCCCTTAGGAAAAACATCCAAATAAACAATAATCCCAGATAAACAATTATCCAATCGTCCAAATTTCTCCCCTTTGGGATAAAAAGATGCCAAAAAGCTAGACTAATAGTCATGCATATATCTTGAAATCTCCATTTGAATGAAACAGTCACCAAAAACAATTTGATAACTCCCCCTTGCGACAAAACAATGCCAAACAAAGAATGCCTTCAATGCGATCAATCTCAGCGAATAAAAAAGCATAAAAATCAGTAATAGGTGCAGCGGAAAAATCATAAGCACGTAGTGTAGTAGCAAAAGGCCAAGATAACAATTTATCACCAGTCAAAACACTACTAACTTTGAGATGAATTTGTTGAGAGATAAAAGAGAAAAGAATAAAGGATTGGCATTATAAGCCAAGATTTTTAAAGCCTTGAATGACTGAGGAGATGAATCTGATAAGAATGAGGATATAGAGTTATTGACAAGAAATTTCAGTAAGTGGTTAAAGAATTTGAAGAAAAATAGACCTGAGTTTAGACAAAACGGTGGCAGTTCATCAAATAATAACTTCAAACAACAGTCTAAAACTCAAAAGGGTGAAAGAAAAGTGAAGAAAATTCAATGTCATAAATGTCAAGGCTTCAGACATATGCAAGCAGAATGTGCTAACACTTCGAAGAAGAGAAAAGGGAATACCTATGCAAGCACTTGGAGTAAGAATGAAACCAGACATGGGTATGGTAGTGAAGAAGAATTTGCGAGTAGTGCTATGTTGGTTGCATTATACAACAAAAGTCCAGTTGCTTGCTTAGCAGCAACCAAGAAGGAAGAAACTGATGATAAAACCGTTGGTAAATTAGTCCAAAATTTTGGGAAAAATGCAGATGAATCAGTCTAAAATTTAATTTCAGATTATGACATTGATGAAAGCAATTCATATAACAAAAAGGAGGATATTTATAAAATTTATGAATTAATGTATGCAAAATGGGTGAAAACGTGTAAGAAGAATGAAAAGCTAAAGAAGGAAAACTCTTCTATGTAGAACATCATTCAAGATTTAGAGAAGAAGTTGTTATCTACAATAGATGAGATTGATTAAACAAAATTGAAGCTAGTTAGTACGGAAAAAGGAATAAGAATGTTAAATGAAAACGTCTCTACCGACCTCCAAACAAGCAGAGACACCTCCACCGACTTCTAATGTTTGGCGAAACAAACTTAACTTCCAGTAAAAACAAGTTCAGTTGAAGCATTATCCAAAAGTCTTGAAGAATGGAGTGATTCGTCCTCTGGTTGAGCTTCTACATACAGGGGCAAAGGTATGGTCGATGGCTTTGGTTTGTTTCTTTTGGAATAAACGACCAGCCTTCCCAGTTATTCAAGCATGGGTAGAAGCCTGATAGGGCAAGAAAGGATTGGAGAAAACCTTGCTTATAGATAATGGTAAGATTCTTTTTAAGTTTACGACTGATTGTAATATATCTGAAATAATAGAATTGGGTCCTTGGCATATCGAAGGTCAACCTATGTTTCTTAGAAAATGGCAACCGAACATAAAATTTGATTGTGACTGTATTAAAGCATTTCCCCTATGGGTGCAATTTCATGATTTAACGTTAGAACTTTAAACGGTGGAGGCTTTGACCTATTTAGCTAGCTCATTGGGTAAACCTTTATGTATGGATGCGTAAACATCAAATATGGAGCATATAGGGTATGCTAAGATCTGTGTTGAGATTGGAAAAAATTCGAAGCTGCCTTAAATATTAACAGTGATGAAATTAGAAGAAAGAGGAGAGCAACTATCATTAGAAATCAAGGTTTCGTATGCATGTAAACCTAACCCGTCTAAGAAGCAGTGGAAACCTACTGGAAGACATTTTCAAACTGGATGGTAGGAGGAGATATTGGGGATTGAAGTCCATACTAGGGATACACGAAATGCAGTAGTTGTGCATACAGGGGACATGGAGATTACCGAAGGAGCTAGGGAGATAGTAGGTTGTGAAACTGAAGTTGGAAGACCTACACTTGCAGGAGGAAACAACTTACAGAACCAATTAGAGGACAATCAAGAAAATAACAATGTACTACTAGAATTACCATCAACTGAGACAATAATGGGTCATGCTCTGACGATGGAGTTAATGCAATCTGAGAATGTCCCACAAACTCCAAAGACGACACATTCAAATACCAGTGGGAGTGAGGAGACAATGGATACACTATCCAAAGATAGAAGAATAATGAATTCCACCTTTAATGCCGTAGACCACACTAACCTCCAACAATTAAAAGGTTGTTTAGAAAATGATAATAGCTTAACTAAGATTCCATCAACAGAGATAGTGGTGGCCGAAGTACAAAACATGGTTGTGCAACAATTTTTTTCAAGGTGAAATTTCACAACAATCACAGTAGATACAACTTAAGCATTCAGGGAATGAGGGACTAGTATAGTCACCCTCCAAATCCAACAGAAGATCAGCCCGAAGAGAGTAAAACCAAAGGGATATTCCCCTTAGATGACGATTTTAGTATGGAAAACCAGAAGGTTGAATAACCCTCTTAAACAATTCGTGGTATAGGAGTTAGTGCTAGATAAGAAATCATTTTTGGTAGGTCTACTTGAGACAAAAATAAAAGCCTCTTATACTCAGTAAGGACTGCAATTTTTGGGTGCTAAATAGAAGTACATAACTAATCACTCTCGTCACTACAATGGCCACATTGTTTGTCTATACAACTCAGATTGCATTGAGGTGAAAGTAACCAATAAAAGTGACAAGTTTATACACCTATGTTGCCAAATCCAAACTAATCCCAATTCCTTTGAAGTTACTCTTATTTATGCGTCAAATTTTGTTTTTCAGAGGGATAAATTATAGAGGGATATGCAATTACTTCCAAATAGAATGTCCAGTTCCTGGATAGCCATTGGACATTTCAATTGTTCTTTGAATTCGAGTGAAGTTGAAGGTGGTACTAGATATAAAATGGGAGCAAGCAGAGAGTTTAATCAATTTTTTCAACTAATAGATTTAGTGGATTTAAGAGCAATTGGGAGAATATTTACCTGGACCAATAAGCAACATGATGAGTGGTTGATCCAAAAGCTAGATAGAACAATTTTGATTGTGTGAATTCTTATAATTATTTATATGCTCTGGATACAAAATCCTTTCAGATCATTCATATATACTTATCCAAAGCATGGCAGCACCGATCGAAATGGGAACTCCATTCAGATTCTTCAATGGAGTTACATAGATGGAGGGGTTTATAAAGCTTGTAAATAGATTTTAGATTCATGAAGTGCAAGGTTTTAAGACGTACCAGCTGATGCAAAAACTCAAAATAGTGAAGTAGGCTATTAAATTACTATGTGATAGAAAAATCAAGAGCTGGATTTATCCAAGAAGAAACTAGCTGAAGCATAGGAAGCTTTTTACACTCAGCCTATGGACAGTGACCTAAGGGTTGTTGAAAACAGATGGTTGAAGGAATATCAAGAACAATTGGTTTTCCACAATTCGGTCCTCAAGCTTAAGACAAGACTAAATTGGCTCAAAGATGAAGATTCCAACATCCAATTCTTCCGTGCTTCTTTGTTGTTTAGAGGAAATGTGAATATCATAACAGCATTACATGATATAAATGGTAATTTGATCACAGGTCAGTAGGAATTAAGCAATTCAATTGGGACCTATTTCAAGCAACTGATGGGGACATCAGATATCCCAGTTCACGATTTTAATGTCAAAGATTTGTGAGGTTTCTTTAAACCAGGAGCTTAATGACAGATTGACCAATCCTTTCACTTCATAGGAGGTCAAAGAAGCACTTTTCATCCTTCATCCATCAAAAGCTCCATCTGTTCACTGCACACTTTTTTCAGACCATGTGGGAGATTACTGGGCCATTTTTTACTGAGGTTGTACTAGAGTTCTTCACATCTACAAAGTTGCTCAAAGAGGTAAATCACACATTCATTTGTCTTATTCCTAAGAAGAGGCAACCATCTTCTATTACTCAATTCAGACCTATATCTTGTTGCACTACTATTTATAAAGTGATTGTCAAGCTTCTTGCTATAAGGCTGAGCTAGTTCTATTAGGAGTGATACATATGGCACAAGGAGCATTCTTACTAAGGAGAAGTATTGGAGACGATATACTCCTTTTATAGGAGTTACTAAAGGAATAACACTTAGGGAAGCCTATCAAAATCTATCTGATGAAAATTAATTTTTTCAAGGCATATGATACTATCAATTGGAGATTCTTGCAAGAATGCCTGAAAGTTATAGTGTTACCTTCTAAGTTTAGACACTAGATATTGGTCTGCATCCAAACATCCTCTTTCAGTGTAATGGTGAATGGTGTTCCTTCATTACCATTCATACCAGCCAGAGGTATTAGGCAAGGGGACCCTCTTTCCCTTTACCTATTTGCTCTAGAAATGGAAAGGATTTCTAGATTGCTTTTTAAATTTCTTGAAAATGATGGTAGATTTCGATTACACCATAATTGTAGAGAGATCAAGTTAACACATTTAATTTATGCAAATGATCTCCTACTACTTAATAGTGCAAACACTCATTCCATCAAAATTTTAAAAAACTAAAAAACCCGCTGTGTATTTTTTTAGAATGGTTTAGCCTAAAGGTGAATATGGAGAAGAGCAATGTGTACATATCCTCAGATGTTTTAAACAAAGAGGACATTAGTATTATTGCTAGCTTTAGAGTGCACACTCCTCCTTTTAAATATTTGGGAGTTCCAATCACCACCACCAGGCCAAAATTTTCAATTTCATCCCCTTGAATGAGAAGATTAAAGAAAGGATCACTATTTGGCATAATCGTTTTCTCTCCATGGCAGTCAGATTGACTCTCATCATGTTGGTATTAAATTGTTTGCGTATTCATTGGTTTGCACATGCTGTATAGCTTAAGAAGGTGATCAAGGAAATTAATAAATTTTTAAAAGCTTTCTTGTGGTCTGGAAAAATAGAAAGTAAGAATACCAAAATGAAATGGAGGGAGATTACTCTACGAAAGACGAAAGGGGGACTTAGTATATGGCAACTCTTCACCAATACAAAGATTTATGGATCAAATCCGTTAATCAATACCATTTAAAAGAACAAAATTTCTGGTAAATTGAAAACTCTAGAGAATATTCATGAACTTTCAATTACATCCTTAATTGGAGAGACTTGGTTTACCCTTACATTAAGCATTAACTAGGGATGGTGAAAACACTTGGTTTTGGTTCGATAATTAGACGCCTTATAGCATATCTCAATAATCGTATCCCACTCAATACGAGGGTCTCTTCACTTATCCATAATGGAGATTGGAGGAGCAATTTTCGAGGATTCTCTTTACTCACATATTATTTGCCTATTATTCCTAAGGAAGTAGGAGAGGACCACATTATTTGGATGCCCAACCTAAGAGGTGCTTTTCTTAATAGCTACTGTCATAAAATACTTACATGTAATGCTGAACTGGTTCCTTGGTTTGATATCCTTTGGAGCCATTCGTTAAACCTAAAAGCTTCAATAATCTCTTGGCTGCTAATTAAAAATAGATTCAGAACTAAAGATAGATGGTTTGGAGTTATGATCCCATTTGTGTTCTTTGTAAACATGTAACAAAAGTTATAATCATTTATTCTTTGAATATAGCTATACCAAGGCAATATGGAGCAGGATAATGCATATTCTACAACTTCCCAATTTTACCTTTGAATGACGGGAGACTTTTAATAAGATCATTTTCAGGAGCAAGCCACGAGAACTAAATGGAACAATAATCAAAACTACATTTACTACCACCTTTTACTCCATATTGAGGGAGAGAAATAGGAGAATATACAAAGGTGTTGAGGAAGATAAATATCAAATAGCAGAATACATTGTTAATTAGGTTCTATTAATTGCAAAACCAATTACTTGTTTTACGCTAAAAATTGCAAGTATACGGATCGTTACTTATAGTAAAAAGCAGATATCATCCTACAGAGATTGTGCTTAAGCACCACTTAATTCGGTTTGTGCTTTGTTTAAGACTCAAATTTGATTAATAACTAAAAAGTAAACTAAATCAAAACAAACTAGCAACAATCGAATAATGTAATAATGGAAATCCGTAAAGAGAATTAATCAAATTATAGGAGAGGGGGTTTTACCTATCATTAATGTTAATCTAGCCTTTTATGTGTTTATGGGGTCTTGTACGGGATCTCTCTCCATGAAATTATCGACTAGATTGATTAAGTGGTCAATTAGATCACCTAACTCTCGTTAATCCAATCTAATCATTTTTATCATGTTCACCCTCTCGATTTGTTATCGAAACATGCAAATATATTAATCAATCACAACACCCAAATCAAGTCAACACAATTTAACTAGATTACATTAAAAATAAGCAAAGTCCTAAAGGAAAAGTTAGAACATCATGAATAACTCAAAATCCTTACCCATACAAACCATCTTAATCTTACACATTAAATGAATAAAAAGATAATTAGGGAGGAAATGAAATAGGCTGGATGATTCGGGAAAACAACGGTGTCGGGAGATCACCTATTCAAGGAAGCTTCAACTTTGGAACCCTCCTCTTCTTCCTCTTCTTTTTCTCTCTCTCTCTTTTAGGTTTCCAAATGTACGTAAAATGTAGACTCCCTTTTTGGGTTTTATCATAATCCTTTTATAGTCTTTACAAATTAAGGTAACCATTGTGTCTTTTCGAGGTTTGAAATGTCTGAAATGTCCCTCAATAACTCAAATTCGAAGTGACTCTGCGTTCATCTGCGTATAGGACACAATCATGGCCCTTAGTGTATTATTGTGCCCTGGCTATCTACTCTCTGTCAAGATCGTGGCAAATCCCCCAAAATCATGGCCCTATGTTAGTCCTTCAATCATATCATGGCAAGTCCCCCACGATCATGACCTTGTGTTTTGGTTTGGGTCTCCTCTGAAACTCTTCCGAATGCCCTAAAATACTACCAAATTCATCACAACACCTCATATATATATCATGAAAGCTCAAAAATATGTTCTCACCCAAAGAACACTTAAAACACAAATGTTTATGAACTAACACAATTATTAAGCTAAACACACACTAAACATTCAACTTAACCACTAAAAACATATCAAATTACCTATAAAAATACAATGCAATCTACACCTATCAGGTTCGAGCAGTGTTCATATCTCACAACAAACAGAGGGATGTTATGATTTAATCTTAACCTTGTGATTTTTAGCTCTCTATTGTAACCTCAGCATGTGTTGAGTACAAATTAACAATGCAAATCATTATAGTGTAGCTATATCTTTTTCTATTATTAATAGAATTTCTTTGAATTTAAAAAAAATTGTTAAATGGAGCTACCAAAAAATTAGAACAATTATTGAAAATTGGTAAGATTAAAGGAGACTTTCAAGGCATTGTGTAGCATCCGGACTTAGGCCGGATCGCTACAGTGCCGGGCCTCAGACCCAGACCGCCCATCACACCAAGGTATTGTCCCCTCTGGCACTCGAACTCGAGACCTCAGGGTTTTGTTCCGCTTTAAGCGG
>JANZXP010000003.1:5953917-5978223 GCA_027576715.1 Erythroxylum flavicans | reverse complement strand
GATTCCTTAATTTATGCTAATCTAACTTAATTAATTTAATCTAATCATGCTTATTCTTTAAAAAAAATTTTTTTTTTGGGGCTAACAGTTTCCTCTTCTTCGGCCCGTGTCTATTTAGATGGATCTTTAGGTATCACATCATTCTTTTCATTAATCGTCATTGGATGTGTCCAGCCATTCAAAACCAAATTTCATGCTTTAGTTCCTTGTGCCTGAATGAATCCTCTCATCTGTGATTTCCCAGCAGGATAATTTGGATCATCTAGCAACGGTGTCCTGGTGATCGATTCCCCTTCTCTTGTAGCCATACTTGTGAAACATTGATGTGCATCAACTTGATGCACCAAGTTCTGATTTGATAAACCTACTCTAATACCAATTGAAAAATTCCCGAAAGATATAGTTTTGCAAAAAATCTGGTTCAGCCGTAGTTATTTCTAACACAAACAAAAATAGAAAAATTAAACGTAAAATAAATAAATCAACATCCAAGATTTGGTAACGCAGTTCAGCACATCTTGCCTACATCTGCAGGCCCTCACCCAGCTTAATTGCTTTCACCTATGATACAATAATGTTTTACTTAATGCGTTACAAAGCTGACTCACCCACCCTTGACACTATTCATCGCCCTCATTACCCATGAAAGTAATTTACACTCAATAACACAACCACCTCTTGCCAACCTCAACAGAGGATTTTATCAACAATGCTAAATAATAAAGATGATAATAAAACAACTCGAGTGGTTGAAACAATAAAGGACATAAACAAAGACAACATTTGATATAAAAAGTAACTCTCTTAAATTTACCGCTTCATTAATGAAAGAAAGGGAAATTGTCCACCAAGAACGTTGTAGTCTTTTGATATTATCACCGAAACACCCCACATACAGCAGCAAAAAAATCACCAACAAACATAAACGTTTCTTCACTGAAACAGTACAAACATCGGAGCTGCAAAAGTCCAAAATGCTTGTTGGAATTTTACGCACACCACCACCACTGTTGACAGCTACCAAAAACACCCATGATTAACACTCAATTAGCCCAACAACAATTACACCATTGATCATAAGTGACAGCTGCAATAATCACGAAAACTTGTAAAATTTTTGCATCCACAAATCACAATCAATCAGCAACCACAAATTAGCACTTCATAAAATAACTAACAGCCACCAAAGATTCACAAAAACCCTAAAAAAATCAGTTGCCCAATTGCTTTCAATGATCGTTCAAAAAAAATGCAACTATCAAAATCACACAAAATCAACAATCACACAATGCTCTGTTGTCGTACAATGATGGAGAATATGCAACTGCCAAAATTAACAACACAATACAACCCTCAATGGTTATTTGAGACAGAAGAATGTGCAACTGTAGAAAACACACATGATCCATAATGAACCCAACAACAAGGTCATGAAACCTTAGCAAAAAGTTGCAGCACCAAATCAGAATCATATCCCACAAAATTAACTACAAAAATGATCTAAGGTTGCTTCAAAAATTACATCTATCGAGCCATAAGTTACTTATCGTTTTTCAAACCAAAAATTACAACACTTTAACCCACAACACACATAAATCCCAGCCACACTATAACTGCAAATAATCAAACCAAATCTCCAAAATTTAGGATTCCTCAGATAGCCATTATCCCAAAATAGGCTATCAAAATAAGAGTCCAAAAATCACCAAACGACTAAATTTTATATTAGTTAAGATATGGTGATTTGATTCCAATTAAATCATATCCTTATTAGGATTTTAATCTTCACATAAGAGTCCCATATAAGAAAGATAACTTAGTATAGTAAAATTTCAAAGATGTCCAACTTTGTCCAATTACAAATAATTCCCAAAATCAATCAATAAAATACCTTAGCACATATCTTAACAAGAGTTGAAAAATATCAATCCCAGTTTAGTCGTGGAGCTTAATTGTCAAGGAATCATAAGTTATTAATACTCTAATTTAAAGGATTGTACATATATTTTAGAGTTATAAAAAGGGGGTTAGAGACATTTGAGATCAATATTTAGGATAGATGGTTACTTTCTTAATATTGAGTTTCACGGTTAACTCATTAGTATAATTGGGAGAGATAGAGATCGAGGAATATATCAAATATTATGTGCTATTAGTCTTTGATTATATTAGCATTTTATTAATAATTTGTTAATAAATTTTATATAAGAGATTGAAATAAATTTATTTAATTAAAAGTATTTTATCTTTAATTTTTACCTAATATGTAATTATTATCAATGATTAAAATATAACTACATTGACATTAACAACCAAGCAAAATTTTGTTTTTATTTTAAAAGAAAATTTAAAACAAAAATTAAAAACTATAACAAAAAAATAGAAGGGAAACCAAACAAATTACACCAAAAAAAATCACTCTTATAATTTGATAGCAATGGAAATCTGTTCTTTTCAATTAACTAAATTTAACTCATATCTAAGGTTGAAAACTAATAAAGCAAGCATTGTCCATTAAAGATTTTATAATTTGTGAAATAATCTCTATTTCTATCTTGGCTCAAACTACCCTATAAAGTTTGAAAACAAACTATCAATTGCTAATGATCTTAAAAGTTACAATTCCAATGATTATAACACTAAATTATAAAACGCTTACTTGCAGATTAGATAATCGTGACAGCTGTTACAAAGGTTTTCCTTTAAGCACAAACTTGTCACACAAGATGCACCAACCCTTTTGAACGATAATCTCACTTAGCCCCGTTAAAGCAAGATTTAGCTTTGTCCCATGATTGTCGACTAACCTACTTGTTCTCAAACTCCTTACGGCCCTCGTAGTATTTTACTCTCACTCTCTTGCAAGAAAACTACGAAAGAACTAAATAATTATAACAACAAAAGAACACAAGAAAGAGGTACAACTAAAAAGCTAACCTTCATTACTTCCCTCAAAGTATACAGAGTAATATTCTCTCAAATTTTAAGTGTCTCCCATATTCACTGTTTAGAGTATTCTCTCACACTCCCTTCTTTAAGAAGAGCAAGGCTTAAATAAGCTATTTATAGGCATCTCTAGATGATTAAATTAGAATCCTAATAGAACTTTACTAGTTAAGATCACAATCTTATCATTAGGAATGTCAATGAGCCAGGCCCAGCTGGGATGGGTCCGCTCGCTGCCCGGGCAATGGCCCACGGGCTACGGGCGAGCCGGCCTGTCCTTTATTTTTTTAAATAAAAAACTTTCAAAATGACATAGTTTCAAAAATAATGTTCGGGCCTCAGGTCGGGCCAGGCCGACTTTGACATTCCTACTTATCATATCTTATCTTTATCATATTACATCAAATTAACCAATAAATGACATCCTCATCGAATTAGAAATTTATCTACTAAGATTAAACTACATCATAATAACAAGATAAATTATTACACGGGATGATTCTCTATATCCACGAAGATCTCATCTATCTTCAGATGATCCTTCCACATGATCTTTATTTCTTAAAGCTGATTTTCATTCACTGTGATCTTATCCGCTACATCATCTCAGATCTCCTCATCTCTATCCGTTGATGATGAATCATCCAAGCCAATAGCACACTGGTCCGTCCAATGCTTACTCATGTCAACTCCATTAGCCCTGGTCTGTCCACTGGAGCACACACTAAATCCTTAGTCCATCAAGAACTTAACCTTAACCAAATTAGCTCGTACATAGTTCGAAACTTTACTAAAACTCGCACCATATTTGATCTACTTGTTAAGTCATCTTGAAACTCTCCCATATTTCCGTCATATATGTGATCTAGCTAAACTTTCACTTAATGTCCGTCTCAAGTATTCTTTTGGACTCATATCTGAATCTTGCATCTCGTCAAAAAATTTTGCCAATAAACCCCAATGCATCGCTTGACATTGCCTCTTTTTGTCTTTGTCTCATCACAAGTTATTGTCTTGTTTCGTTATTCTATGTGTTGAATATTAGTCAAAGCTCGTCACTGCCCCGTGCGATTATGCTATTTCAAATTTAGGGGTCAACAGCCACACAGCAACACGGAGAGAAGCAACCAAAAATAGAGATCACCAACAAAAAGAAGCAACAAGGAACACCCTGAATGGAGAGGATCGGCGACGGATACCCAAATTAAGTTTTGGGGATAACTAGAAATTGGTACTTAGTTGTAAAATATTTGCTATATTTCTTTATTAATTTTTAATCAAAACATAAAACAATGATTGACATGATTGGCAATTAGGGAAAAGCAGCTGTGGGAGCATTGAGGTGGAGGAATTGAGGCCTGGGGGGTTTTTGTTAGTAGTAGAAGAGAGAGAAACAGTCAAGACAAGAGATGGAGAGTGAGAACGAAGCACTGGTGAGAACAGTGGAGATTCCAGGAAGAGGAAGGGGTGTGGTTTCTTGTAAGCCCCTCAGAGCAGGCCAAATCGTCCTTAGAGACTCTCCAATCCTCCTCTACTCTGCTTCACCGTTGACAACCCAACAACATTCATCCTACAACTACTGCAACAACTGCCTTAGAAATTTACAACAACAACAACAAATTACCTTGTTGTCATGTCCAAATTGCTCCAATCATCATTTCTGCGGCTCTGCTTGTTTATCTGCAGCCACTTCCTCTTCCCACTCTCCTTGGGCCTGCCAATCTCTTTTCCGCCTCCGCGATTTCCCATCCCTGAACAATCAACCCCTTGAGCGCCACCTTCAACTCCGCTTTCTCGTCGCCGCTTATAATCTTGCATTTTTCAACCCATCCCATTTCCAATCCATATTGGCTCTCCAACCCCATTCCAGTCATACTGATAATGTTGATGAGGAGACCCAATTCGTTCATTCCGTTATCTCCACTTTATGCCCTCCTTCATCTAACACTTCCTTTTTCGACTTGCAACTTACGTCCACTCTATTGGCTAAAGACAAGCTCAACTCCTTTGCTTTAATGGAGCCTTTTAGTGTCGACGGGCAGAGGTCTGTTAGGGCCTACGGTGTTTACCCCAATGCGTCTCTCTTCAACCACGATTGCCTTCCTAATGCTTGTAGGTTTGACTATGTGGATTCGACTGTTGATGCCAATAATACTGACATCATTGTTCGAATGATTCATGATGTCCCTCAAGGGAGGGAGATCTGCTTGAGCTATTTTCCCGTCAATTGGGATTATCCCACCAGGCAGAAAAGGTTGCTGGAGGACTACGGTTTTTATTGTCAATGTGATCGGTGTAAAGTCGAAGCTAATTGGTCCGATAATGATGATGACAAAGATGACATTGTTGTTGATGAGAATGAGGTGATGGACGACGATGAAGATGAGGAGCATGTCGATGATGACGTGATGGAGGCAACCGAGGAGGATGTTGACTCCAACTTTCCTCATGCCTATTTCTTTGTGAGATACATGTGTGATCGTGAAAATTGTGGGGGCACTCTAGCTCCTTTGCCTCCATCCGAACCTAGACCATCTAGTCTTTTGGAGTGTAATGTCTGTGGTAACATCAAGAAAGATGAAATCGTTGATGCTGCTGTGGGGGGCACTTCATAGATTGTGAGTGCTTTTACTCATGCTTCATCGCTCACTAGTTTGTTAGTTTTACCTTTTTTAAAGACTTTTAGTTGTTCTTGAGCGAGATGCAACTATGATAAAGGGTCAGTTACTTACATGAACTGATTCTTCAATAATTCTGTTTGGTATATGCCCCTTTTGCAATTGATCATAATAGCAGTCCAGGCATATTGTTTGGTGGTGATGGTAGTGAGGACAAATTCGTACAATAAGGGGAATACATTTCATGTGCTTGGGATACATAAAATGCGTAGCTTTTCTTCCGTCCATTGCTCCCCTCCTAGATTGTGCAAATTGTTATACCATCAACGATGAACTAAGGTTTCTTTAAGTGAAAAGCCTGTCCTCAGCACTTCAAAGCATCAAAAAGAAAGGGAAAGCAAGTACTTTTGTTTGTATTCTTGACCTTTTCCCTTTCTTTACCTTGCCCTTGCTTCTGATAAAAGCTACCTGTAAGAATTTTGTTGACCACTTCCAGATAGCCTTAGCACTACCTTTAGTGGCCTTAGCACCACCTTTAGTGGCAGATAAATGGGTTGTTGGTGGACCCTCCGAAGCTACGACAACACTTGTATTCTACAATATAGGATTATGGCTTCGTCTGCATTATTGCTCCATTCCCATGCCACATAGAAGCTAGCTTGTGATTGGGATAAAAGTATTGATAATATGTTCACATCATGATTATTCATGTAAATGTATATTTAATGGAGCGATTTTCTTTTTACATTTGGTACTCCCTGTACTGGTCAATTCTATATGCATTCTCAGTTACTTAGCAACAAGTTAATTTTCTCAAGTCCCTAGCAAAATTAACATTTTGGAATTGAGTTCTAAAAATTCATTACGGCCCAAGCACAAAGGTCATAAACTCGGGCTTTTAACTTCCTCACCTGTTTCAAATACGAACAAAGAAACATAAAAGCTTTTATGTGGAGGATTTCTTAGCATAGTTATAAGTAACACAACTTTAATTATGCAAGTAAGAACTGAATGTTCTAGCTTTATGATTGCAACCTCTTCTAATGATGTTTTGAAGTTATCTCATGTAATGCTCTGTCTAGATTGGCAAGTACAGTTTTGGACTGGTTCAATTGTTTTTAACAAGCGATGTCGATCCAGGATGTTTTTCCTTTAAGTACTACCGAGAATAATACATAACCTCTTTGTCTTTTCAGCTGTGTCTTTTTTTAACAAATGGATGCGGACATGTATTGATGTACACATAAATCTTCAAAATATCTGTCTTCAAAAAATCTGCTGGCACGTAGTTGCACGACGTGGGTCCAAGTGTTTGCTTTTGTCTTAAGCTGACAATTTTAGTACAGATTCCATCTTCAAAAACTTCAGAATGTTGATAAGTAGGAGTTGTCTAGATGATTTCAACTTTTTACATAAGGATTTTTTTTAAGGAAGTTTTGAGTTCTAATCATCGTAAAAAAAGAGGGGAAATTTTTTTTTTGATAATCTTCAAGTGTTTTGGATATGTTTTTTGATCGGATCAATTATAAATATCTCGTTTCTAGTAGTAATGTAAGAGTTGAAACTATTAAGGAATTTGAGGCTGATGGAAACTTGATGCTGAACAGGGCTAGTAATCAATTAACAACTGACTAATTAGTATGTGACGATTTTTTGTGCATAGAAATGTACTAAAAACTTGAAAGATCTTAAAATTTTAGATTTATCACCTTTAAAACTTTTAGAGTGAAATTTTAGAAATTTAAGATTAGTCGGACAAAATTAGAATACTTCATGTATATGAAAAAAAAACCTTCAAAATGTTACAGTGAGCAGTTGAAAGTGGTGTGCCAGATTCAGATGGGTGCTTTTATGTCTCATTAAATGATACTAATGAGTTATGGTTGCAGCTTTTGTGGGATGGTAATTCTTTATTGTGATTGTCGTGCAAAGTAAAGAGAGGAAAATATCAGCCGTGTTGGGGCAGGGATTCATTAAATTTTTTGACTTTTATGCCATGTGAAAGCTGTCATGTATTTGATGCAGTGGCCCAATTAAAACATTTCAAAAGGAGGATTTGTTGCTGCCTAGGATCTTATGGTCGCAGAAATTGGGAAGGCAAGACTTTGAAGTCTTGAATCGGTGACCAAAAAAAGAAAAATAGAAAATTTTGACAAAAAACGTGAAACATATAAAGTTGTGCTTCATCAGCTCGGCATATATACTTTGCCTACTTTGCAACTACTTTCTGTTGATTGATGTACCTCTCTTCACATGTATCTGCTGTTATTACGGCGGAAGGAGGAATCAAACTTTTTATAACCCCTTTTTTATCTACATTTACCTTTGTCTGTTTGCTGACGAAGAAACCCATTCAAAGTGTGGGAGGGAATCGATTTCGTGGAAAGGTACGGTGTGAAATGTCTTATTCACGTACAACTGTAGAATCAGTCTTGGCCACTTTTGGAAGGGAACGTTTATTTTGTGTGTATTGATGTACTGTTATCACTTTACTCGGTGAGATAATGGTGAATGAAACATGACTCATACATGTCAAAGCTGGTATCTGCCAAAGGTAAAGTTTTCTTTTTCAGTCTTAGGATTCTAATGACTTGGACTAATCTAATTGGAGTTGCGTAAATTAAAGAGAACACGCACTTGGAACTAACTAATACGAGGGTGACTTTTAAAAGTGAATAATCATGTTTAATTTGGTTAAGTTTGAATTATAAAAAGTTAATTAACTCAAATTTGATTTAATTGAGTTATAATTATATAACATTAATTAACTTAAAATGAAATTAAAAAATTGAATTTAAATTTGTTTTTTAAAATATCAGATCCGAATCTTAAAAGGGCCTAAAGATTTAGTTCAACTTGATGTCAACCTACTGGGAGGGAAATATATGCCATTTTTTAAGATTCTCGTGAGGTGGACGATTAAAATATTCAATCAGTTCAGTCGATTTAATTATAAATTTTTGAACCGTTTAATTTTTTGATTCGATTTATTTTAATAATTTTTTGTTAAAATTGATCAATTTATTAATTAATTGATCAATTTTATTAATTAATAAGTTTATTTAAATAAAAATAAATCATTTAGTTTTTTAATAATATAAATTTTAATTAAAATTTGAATTTTTAGATGAATAAAGAAATTTTGTTTTTATTATATTTACTTTTTTTAATTTTATTTAATTTTAGCCGATTTTATAACAATTAAAAATTTTTAATTCTAAAACTTTTATCTTCTCGATTTAATAAAAAAAAAGTTGATACGGTACATTCTTTTACGGGACTCATACATTACGTATCTTTTAACCATTTATATATAAAACGACATTATTTTAAAATAAAAATAAGATTGTAATAAGATATTTGAAGTATTTATATAAAACGAAGTCATTTTAAGATAAAAATAAGGGCATTTGAGAAAGAGGATACAAACCCTTCGTACAGGAGCGAGCAAGACGTGCATAGCACTGGACTTGAACGCTTAGTTTAATCGATCCCTTAGTTCTCTGCTGGATTCCCCAACCCTATGACTTCAACTTAGCTCGTGTCCAATGTACAACGAAACAAAAGTAAACGAACAATGTCAATGGACTTGGACGGCCCTAGTCCTGAGGATGTCAAAAAAGGAGCACAATGGTAAGAAAGAGACGTAAAGTATACCTGTAAATCTTAAATTACATATGAATACTTGTCGCCGACACCTGTCAGGGGAGTAAAAGAGTTCAATACGAGCTAGAGTCCAAAAATGAAAAGGTAAAAAGGTAATATCTCAATCGGAAGCGGATACGGCAACTGATACAATGCCATCCGTTACTCTCCCCCGACTTTATTCCCTTATCTTATCATCGCTTCCTTTCTCTTTTTTTCCGTGTCTCCTCTCCTCTCCTCTCCTCTTTTTTATGGTCGACACATTTTAGTATATAGGAGTATAGGACACACATTAATTCTTTCTACCTAGAAATATAGAATATAATACAGTCATTGTGCGTACACAAGTTATAAAAGCAGAGGCTGAAGATGAAAGATGAGAAGAAGATAATACAGATGCACTTGTGGATGCTTTTCTCTTGTGAATAAAGTTACAGAAAAAGAGTGCATTTTATTTTCACTGTTCTTCATTGAGTTCAAAGAAAGGAGATACAGAGAAATCCAGGATTAGCAACAAACAACCATCTTCATATCAGGTTTTTTTGTTATATCATCTCTTGGTAGGTATGAGTAAGGAAGGGCCAAAGGCAACGTACTATGAGCCTGTTAAAAGCTATGATGAAGAAGCAGAAAGTGAGAGGCCATCTTTGAGAAAAGTAGGTGAATCCCGTCATCATGAAGAAGAAGATGTTGAATTGGCTCTTTCTTTCTCCGACTCCGGATACAATGCCAATCTCGATCGAAGCCGCAAACTTCCTGTTATGAAAGAAACTAAATTCTTAAACCATTCTTCTCCACATTCAAACCACCACCAACATCAACAACACCAGACCGGCCGTCTAGTTTCGCTCGATGTTTTTCGAGGACTCGCTGTTGCGGTAACTGGATCTTCTTGTCTTTACTGTCTCCTTTCCTTCCAAATTTTTTTTTGGTGTTTTTTCCCATTGTTTTCTGCAGATCTCGTACATCCTGTTATGGGGGATCTGTTTGTTTTTAACATGATTGATTTACTCCGATGAGTAAAAATATCTCTTACCAACTTTGTAGTAATTCGTAAAACTCACAGAACAAAACAAAATTTGTTTTTTGTCCATTACCCAGTTTTTGATTTTTTGCTTTGTTTTTGATTCACCATTTGTTAAATTGATTAAGCAGAACTCCAGAAAGACTTTCCTTTTAATACGATATCTATATTCACTCTTTTTTCCATGTATGTATCTGTAACAAATTTTCAAGTCTATATACCATTCTATTTTTGTATTTTGCCTATGCTTATTCCCATATCCGTCTGGTTTTCTAAATTAGTTCCAGATTTTGCTGATCCCAAAATGGTGGGAAGTTTACATGTGCATTTATTCTCTTCTCCAACATGTTTGGAAATCTTAGCCCATGTTATGTTCCAGTGAATGTGTTCAAACCATCATCTATTGCAACTTAATCTCATCGAAAACTTCCAATATAGTCAAACGACAGACAACATCAATGAACAGGGACTGAAATCAATTTTCCTTCTTTCATTTAGCCACGACTCCTGTTGTGATGGCGACATATGTTTTCAGTTTCAGGATTAGAAACAAAAATTAGAAAGTAAAGTCTAATTAGAAAGTAAAGTCTAATTTTTGGATTGAAATATCTAAAATGATCTTCTTACTTGTTGATATCAAACATTAAAATGCAGCTTATGATTCTTGTGGATGATGCTGGTGGATTGCTGCCAATGATTAATCACTCACCTTGGAATGGTCTAACGCTCGCAGATGTTGTGATGCCATTTTTCCTCTTCATTGTTGGTGTTTCCCTTGCACTCACTTACAAGGTACTCTTTTTTATGGTTTTATCATATAGACATTACACACAACAACACTAAAAGTTCCTACACAATCACATTCCTACGTTTCTTATACAGTTATTCTTTTTATTGTTCTTACACACAGAAATTGTCTTGCAAAGCCGTTGCCACTAGAAAAGCATTGATGCGAGCACTCAAACTACTGTTTTTAGGACTTTTTCTCCAAGGTGATCCTCTTTAACAGCCACATTATGCATTGTAGAGCACTCGCTTAATTTCTTTGTTATTGTTTCCATTTTCATGAGAACCAAAGAGGGCTGTGTTACCAGACTTTCATGTTAGATATTCAACAGTTGCTACTTTCACTTCTGTCCAGGGGGTTTTTTGCACGGCCTCAGTGATTTAACTTATGGAGTTGACATTGATCGAATAAGGTGGACGGGAATATTGCAGGTATGCCTGCTTATCTGTCCTAACCCTTCCTTTTCATTATAGTCTGATCAGTTTAGGCTTGTAAAGTCTAGCAAGTTGAAATCATTTGATGCTATTGAGGGAATTGATTGTACCTAAATCAACTTTTTATCCATATCAAGTCTGCATTATTGCTATAGCTAAATTCTGTACAAACTTCAGGCTATGCAGATCCTCAAAGTAGTATAATTAATGCCTCTTTTTTTCTCTCAGAGAATAGCAATAGCATATTTAGTAGCGGCAGCATGTGAGATTTGGCTGAAAAGGGATGATTTGGATACTTCAGTTACATCTGCACTGAAGAAATATAGACTCCAATGGTAACCACTTTGATTCATCCCACGATTATTCTAATTGATGCCACAGCAAAGCCTCAGACTCACGGACGGGGTTATCTCATAAAAAGATTGACTTGCCATATAACTATTGTAAAATTACTGTTTGTGCTTCAAACTTGAAATTTGGCATCTGCTGTAATTAAGATTATTTGTGAAATTAAGTTATCCATATTATGGTAATTGGCATACTTTTTCTCAGGATCATGGCTTTATTTGTGAAATTAAGTTATCCATATTATGGTAATTGGCATACTCTTTCTCAGGATCATGGCTTTGGTGCTAGTTGTTCTATATCTTGCCTTGCTGTATGGCTTGTACGTTCCTGATTGGGAGTTTCAGCTTCCATTTGGAGAGTCTTCCTCTGCTCCCAAGATACTTTCAGTGAGCTCCATTTCATTTCTTTCCTACCTCAATAACTTAGAAGCTTGACTATTTCCAAGTCAAGAATTTTTTTATCTGCACTTACTGCTTGCTTTTTGAGTGGCTTGAAATAATCTTTTATAAATATTCACTAAAAGGTGAAATGTGAAGTGAGGGGTGACACCAGTCCAGCTTGTAATGCTGTTGGAATGATTGATCGTGTGTTACTGGGAACTCAACATCTATACAAAAAGCCAGTTTATGCACGAACAAAGGTTGTTAATATGAGCCCTTTAATTACTGGTCGTAGTTCTAGCTCCCTAATTTCTTCTAGTCACTGAGCAAGTTATCTAGTATTGATGTAATTTGCATCTCATTGAACAGGAATGCAGTCTAAATTCTCCAGATTATGGCCCATTGCCCCTTAATGCTCCTTCATGGTGTGAAGCCCCTTTTGATCCTGAAGGACTCCTGAGGTTGGCTTGAAACTTTGTTGTAGAGTAATACCTTCCGGCATTAATAATGCATGCAATAATCTTTGCTTGATGAAACAGCTGGTAGCAAAGTACCAGCTGATAAACTTGGGAAGATAGCAAGTAAAACTTGGTTTCTGACTTGGAAGTTAGATCTTCTTCTCTTGTTAAGGTTTCTTGGTAATCCCTGTGTCTGTGCTTGTAGTTCAGTAATGGCAATTGTAACCTGTTTGGTTGGTTTGCACTACGGGCATATTGTCCTTCATTTCAAGGTGAAAGATTTTTGCAGTCTCATAATTTATTCAATTGTGTTCATCCATTCTCTTCAAAGTTCTATTTACGCTACTGTCCGCAATTATGCAGGGTCATAATGATAGAATACGTCACTGGATGATCCCATCAATATTTCTCATCCTTTCTGGGCTCATCTTGGACTTCTTTGGTAAGTAATTAATTAAGCTTCTTCTTATGTTGTATATTTCTTCTATTGTATCTGGCTACATCCTATGAGAAGTGCAATCTTTCTTGTTATAGGAATGCACATCAACAAGGCTCTTTACACATTCAGTTACATGTGTGTCACTGCTGGAGTTGCTGGCGTTCTATTTGTTGGAATCTACGTGCTGGTTGGAAAATTTCTTATGTTATACATACTAAGAGCTTATGATACGAGTAATTCATTAAAACTAACAATATTGTGTTCTTGCACAGGTTGATATGTATGGATATAGGCGAATTACCTTGGTATTGGAATGGATGGGGATGCATGCATTGATGCTGTATGTGCTTGCAGCTTGCAATATCTTGCCAGTAGTCCTCCAAGGTTTCTATTGGAAGCAGCCTGGAAACAACATTGTACTATTCCTTCTCTATTTATTTTTGTGTTGTTCACTTCCTGTACATTAATTCTTTTCACTTGTTTCAAATGACATTAACTTTCTGCTCTTGCAGCTTGGGTTAATAGGAATTGGAAGATGAACAACAGCAGCAGACAGCGAAAACTTCTAACTCGTTATTGTCCTCACCACCTGAAGACAACTCAACTTATTTTGTTGCATTTAGTTGGAGCATATGAAGATAGAGGACTTTGGTTCAGAGTGCTTTACAAGATGGGAGCAATAAGATCCTTTATTGCTTACTGTTTCCTCAGTAAATGAATATGACATTTCCTTCTGCAGATCAGTTACATACGAGTAGTGATTAAACTTGTTAACAAATTTGGGAAAAATGTATGACCTCAGTGGATTCCTCTTTCGTAGTAAAGATTTTGACTCAGAGCTCATATACAAATACATCAAACATGAAACGAGTTCTGATCTCTTCCAATTCTTCATTGGAGACAATGTTGTGATACAAATATGTGCAGAAATAAAGTTTGATGAAGAGGCTGCTTCTTATGGGGTTAAAATGTTTATTAGGTGATGGTAATATGGATCTTGTTGTCAATCATGTATGCAGCTTCATGTCAAACGGTGACGAATTTCTTGGCATTTTAATATCACCTATTGCATTATACTTCAGTAATCGTAAATGAGAAATGGGATCTGCAGTTAGCAACTATATGGGAGAATTTATGTATCAACCTGGAAGCATCAAAAGATAGTTCATCAGGCACCCTTAGTTCATCAAGCACACCATACAGAGAATTGAGTGTGAAGAGAGTAATGTAATGAACATGTCAATGATAGTTCATCAAGCACGCACACGATACAGAGAATTGAGTGTGAAGAGAGTAATGTAATGAACATGTCAAAGTTCATCAAGCATACATACAGAGAATTGAGTGTGGAGAGAGTAAGAAGCGTATATAATGAACATGTCACACTTTTTCTTTCTTGTAGAGAGCCTAATGGAAAGGTCTAGGTGAAGGTAAATTTGGACGAGAAGGAGACGGCTCGCTCGGATGGTAGTAAGGGTAAACAGTGTATATAGTCTGAGCAATAGTAAGTGCAAAAAGGAAAGCAGCAGCAATTAGGGACATGATTGCCCATGGATTCCTGAAATAGGTGTGAATCAGATTGGCTCGCCACTCATTCCAGGACTTTTTGCAATAAGCATTCACCTTTTTATGAACCGCATACAAGCTACTTTCAGGATCCAGAGTGATATCTTTGGAAAGGGAGTTGAACAATTTAGCCACAGCTTTGTCGCTTCCAATAGCATTCTGTATGATTCCTTGGGAGTGAAGAAGAGCCACATCTTTTGAACTGTCTATGATGTTGTCCATGAAGAAGACATAGGATGTCACCTCATTGCCCGCACCTACATGCAATCGCTCAAAGGCGATCAAATTCAGAAAAATGGACTCGGAGGCATTGTCTACAACAATCGTCGGAAGCTTAAGAACCCCGCCATGAAATGAGATGTCTCTCAGGCTTCGACTTTTACTTTTCTTGAACCAGATTCCTGCTTCATTCAGTTCTGTTGCAGACCTTATGATATCATCAGAATCACCTTGATAGCGTGAACTGCCTGATGATCTATGGCCACTCTTTTTCTTGCTCAGGTTTTCCTCAAAGAGAAGACTTTTCCTGTATACATCCAATACGTGCAAGCATTTATCTTTGGTCGAGAAATGGGTACTACTGGAAAAACAGAACTTGAGTATCAGCTTGTTCACAAACCCTTCGTCCTGAAGAAGAAGAAGAAGAACCAATTTGGTATTTCAAAAATCAAAGAGAATGTAATTGGGTAGTTGTCAGAATAACGTACCTTTCCCTTGTCACTTTCAACTGCAATTAGCTTATTAAGTAGTAGTATTGGTAGTTGATTTTCGAGCATCAACATGTCACGCCTGATGTATGGCATGATATAGAGCTTTCCGTGAGTGCTAAAAATCGGATCATTGGTAGCATAATCATCCAAGGTATGGGTTGCAACACGTAAGAGTTCCAGCATGAAACAACCATCAAGAATCATCAGTTCCAGAAATCCATCCGTATCTTCCTGCCATGACACGTCAAGTTGATCATAACAATCTTTCAGAACCTGCACGACTTCCTTCAACGATTCAACAAAGGGTTGTAGAGGTTTCCTTGACCGTTTCAGGAAATGAAGGAGTGCTCGGTGCTTATGCTCCTCCATTGGCCTTAGATGATCTTTCCCATGGTGGTAAGGACCGAAGGAGACTGCCTGAGGGCTATAGGCTCTCCTGTTCAAGTCCGTGACACATGATGGTATTTTGTAGATTGAACGTTTTCTCCAATGCTCCATCTCTGTTGACGTATCGACCATGCTTTCGAGTTGTTCATTAATTTCAAGCACCCAGTTGCTCGCTGCCATTGCTCTGAATATCTGAAAGATGGGGTTTCAAAAACTGATTAAAAAACCTTTACATGTAACCTTGATTTGGCCCTTGACGAAGAAAACTCCACAATCTTTTTATTTCCTCCTAAATGGCACTGAGGTCTTACTGAAACTGAAACAGTCTGCCGAATATGTAATCCTGCTTAGTTTTCATTGCTTGGGGTTGGACGCAAAGAGAGCTTAGTCCTCGTATCTGTTTTAAACAGTTGCTTCGATTTGTCAAAAGCAAACAAACGACACAACAACACAAAAAGATAAATGGTGGAAGTGGGAACCGAATATTTAGTGGCGGGATTATGGATGCCTGAGATTCTTGAAGCTGCTAAAGACTATGATGGTACTAAGCTAAGTATTCAAACGACTGCAAGCAACTTAATGTTCCTGATGGCAATAGTTCCTTTCTTGTGATGGTTGTAGATTAAATTTAAAACTGTTAAACGATGCTATTCCTCTTCAGGAAGGAATATCGTATCTTTTGTTGTGTTATCGTGAAATTAATGAAGACAAAAAGATAAGAACCTAGAAACGGGATGGTATTAGAAATGGGATGGTATTAGATCAATGTGGCAAGAAGGGAGGTGCCATAGAATCTAGTCTTATCAAATGGAACACCTATTTTTCTTTTTCTTCAAATCAATTAAACACATCTGAAATAAAAAAACAGGCGAAGTCAACAAGATGCAGTCACGAGAATAATACAGACAAACGTGGTATAGATCAACATATATTGTAACAGTAATATTAAATCCTTGCTCAGGAAGAAATGGTTTGGTTTTCTTATATTATGATGGGATACATAATACAAAAGCAGTAGACAACATAGATAAATGGTAATAGTGGTGATATGCAGTAACAGTAATACTTAAATCTCTTACATAGAGCCCTGAATAGTGGGCATGCAACCAAGTGTTGAAGAAACTGGACCCGACAGCGACACTTTTGAAAGGGTTACAAATCGAAAATTAAGGAATGGGGCTTTCGTTTTCGGTCAAATCGTAACGTGTAAGAATTCCAAGCACCGGGTGGCCTTCCAATAATTGAGTTCTTTCTCATGTTCATATGTCTCTGTCTCTCTTGCATTCAGGAGGAAGTGTAGGATATCTGACCCTATCAGTGCAGTAATTGTAGATGGTGAATTTCCGACGGACCCACATGAGCCTCCTGTACTGGTATCCGTCAAGATCCTGGAACTCTTTCTGATCCCACCATCTCTTGCCCTGAGTGGCACAGAACTTGGCCTCCACAGAAGCCTCACATCCGTCGATGTGGAAGCCCTTGTATGATGCTATAAATGGAGCTTTTGACCAGTCTGTCTTCTCAAGCCCGCCCCTTGTGGCCCAATCATCAGCATTCCACAAACTTGAGTACATCTTCATTGGTTGATTGAATGGAAATTTAACTCCCAAGTCCTTGCAATTCTTGAACACTCTAATTGGAACATCGTCCACGAAGAACCTGAAATTTCCAAGCACACGTCACATCATAAGCAAATTCAAAGTGTAGGCCAGCTCAAAAGTGGGATGAGAAATTTCCGCTCATTATGTCAGAAAGTAACCAACTTTATCGAATTTCAACGCAAAAGTCTCCTGCGAATTAGCTAGAATGACGGATTAAATTGAGTTGAGGAGACTCCAGCACTTACACAACTTGATACAAGTTCCAGAGGATAGAATAGGAGTGATATGTTTTGGTAGGGTCAAACCAGAGGAAAATCCTTTGCTCTCTGTTTCCCGCTCCTCCCGTGAACACATTTGTCTGCAAGATGTAAGGCTGCCCACTCCTGTTCCCCAGGAACTCGAAGTCTATCTCATCGTGTTCCGAGTTTTGAGAAGACAGCTGTGACACACACACGCATATCAGATAACGTTCAAGCTCTTGAATTAAATGCAACTAAGCAACATCCATCTAAATAAAGCGCTGCAGACAAAACAAAGACAATGGCTGGACCAGCTAAAACCAGTTAAAACAAGTTCCAATCCTGTAGAAAATGTCCGAACTACACAGTCAAAAAATTCCCAAAAGTTCAACAATGTAACAAGTAGAAGTGGCTCACATAAAAAGCAGTGACCGTTCCAGCTGAATCCCCAGGAACCAATTTGATTTGCATACTGAAGTGGCCGAACAAGTACGAGCCCTTTGATTGGAAGCCGGTACCTTTTCAAATGATCAAAAAAAGATTACATTTTGGCATTGGTATAAGATTTCGAATGCTCTGCTTGATCCTTCTATTTTTGAGACATAGAGAATGTATACCAGTGTACTTGTCCAAGTGGAGTTGAATCTCAGAGCCTCCATTGAAGTATTTAATGTGATCAAAAGCCCAAGTTGGCGCGTAGTTCCTGCCAAAGGGGACATCTATTGGCTTCCTTGGAGGCGCTCCCATCGTGCCACACGCCATAAACAAAACAGACAGCAGCAGAATCCACTGACGATTAGAAACCATGTTTCTGCAGATTCCAAAGGACATAACATCAGACATTATATCAGATGAGAATCTAAGAACAAAGAAGCCATAAGGGATTGCCATGCTTTAGAGCATTACCTGAAAATGGTGGGATTCAGGGTAGGTAGATAAAGGTGAAAGAAGAGCAAGAGGGATGAGGGAGCTATTAGGAGGAAGAAGGCCCTTATAAAGGGAGAAAATAACTTGGTAGGTCCTGAAATTTGAATTGTTTTTTCCCCTTTGGACACACCATCCAAATAATTGAACTTGGTATATTATTAAATTTATATCGAGAAATGAAGAATTTTATATCATTTAAATGTGTATAAATAAAAAGGAAAACTGCGTAAAATTGATATATCTCTTCAACATCTTCGTAAAATTGTATAAATATGTGAATCCATTAAAAAAATGTAATATAACTAGTAATATTTTTAAAAAATAAATGAATATGTTTATCTTCCAACTCATATTATTTGAAAAGGCTAGAAAAAAGGCTATGGGGTAAGGTCCAACCTAGGAGGTCTGACTCTCAGAGTCTGATGAAAGCAGCGTGTTTGGTATAGATGCCGCATTGGTTAAAACGTGCCTGACAGGGCACAGGCCTTCTTTGCCGTAATTTACTTTTAACCACACATTTACGTAAGGATGGGATTTAATAAAACAAAGCTAATTAATACAGAGAATCTGTTCTCACCTGAGCATTTGGATTTTGCAGATGTGATGTGGGGACCAGAGGATTTGTAGATTGGAGAGCTATGACCTGTGTTCCTGTCACATGCCGGTTTCCGGGTTCTGTTATTATTATTTTGTTTCAATCCTACCAAACAACGACGTCGTATCAAACGGGAGATAGAGTTAAAACAGAGTCATTACTCATTAGAACAGAACAAGAAAGCTGATCCGCCCGTCCTGTAAAGCTCGTGCTCATGGTCAAGGGCATTGGGCCAGCCAAATTCTTCGTTATTTCTCGAGGACCATCATTTTTTCACTATTTGTGCCTTTTTTACTTATTTGTTCATCGACATTTTCAACGTCCTTGTTGGGGTTTCCACTTTCCACCGTCGGACATGAAATCTGTTAGAATCTTAAAGAAAACAACCTAGAAAACTGGTCCAAGCAAATGTCGGAAACTATAGGAAATGATAAGTAATTCGGGACATTCCAAGTGTCTTCAAGTTTTAGGATTCGAATTTTTTAATAACTTTTTTTATTTTTTATCTTTTTAATTTAGGTAATTAAATAAATATTTGAATCGACTGCTTAATTAAATTTACTAAATAATTACTTACAATTTATTATTATTTCTTTTAAAAAATTAATAAATAATGTTTATTTTTAACAAATACATATGATAAATTCATATAAGATAAACATAAAATACAATTTTTTTATTTTGACAAGAGTGAACAAAATATTTTTACAACTCTTATTAAAAGTTACAAGAAAAATATATATCTCCATAATTTTAATAATGACACTATCGTATACTACTCAAAGTCTCTTTTTCTTAATTACATAATAAATTAAAGTTTATTATATGTTATATAATCTTTCAATTTCAATTATATTAGTATGTTAAAGAGTTTTTCAAACGACTTAATTACAGATGGAGATGGTAGTTGAGTTGATCAGTTTAAAATTAGATTTAAGTTTGTTCGAAATATTCAAAATAGGGTTATTTTAAGTGAAAATTTTTAAATAATATCTTTTTGAACAACGCTTTTCTTAAATTTAAATTTAAAACAGTATGATTTTAGGAAATTTTTTTTAAAATATTATCGTTTGCTGCTAAAATAAGGTAAAAATTGATTTACGAGAACAAATGATTTATTCCCGTCATTTGGCCGATGCTACACTACTTATTTTGTATTTTTTTACCTTTACAAAATGTAATTTAAAAAAATACTTTGAAGCATTAATTTCGATATTTTAAATTTATAAAAATTAAAACACTGTATTTCAATAAAAAAACATGATTTAAAACTATTTCAAAGTTTTATAAAATTCATTTAAACATCAAAGGTTTTTTTTTAAATAATAAATATTCTCTTACGTGTTATATCTTATTTGTAAATAAATATTTAATAATTGAGCTCGTAATTTATTAACATAATACATATGATTTTACTCAAAATATTAAAATAATTATTACATATAGAATATTTTCGTTTGTTATTTTGATCCATTCAACTTGAAGATCTCTTAAACTATATTTAATACTTTAATCATTTTAATTATTTGGTCACTCTATAGTCTTATTGAATCTGATTATAACCTTTTGTTTGAGTTTTTAATAAATTAACTTATTGATATCATCAAAGATAAAAACATTTCATAGAAACTTAAACTTTATGTATTACACTCAAATTTTAAAAATCAAATCATTCAATTTTAAATATTATTTTTATTAACATGACCGATAAAACAACATAAAAGTTAATAATTAGAAAGGTTAACATAGTTTTTGAGTCTTTTATAATAAACATATTAATATTTATGTATTTCAAAAATGATCATTTGTTTGATATTCAAAAATTGAATTTACATTCAAAATTTTCAGAAATTAAAAAATTAATCCATTAATCATATTGATAAAATATAATCTAAAGTAATTTTTTGAATTAAATTATTTTTAAAATTAAACATTAAATAATTAAAAAGATATTAAAATAAATAAAAATTATAATTTATTATCGATGAGCGCATTGACGTCTAGATTCTGGTGTAAAACTGATTTGACGAGTCTGAAAGGAGACCGGTAAGGGGAGGCCTGAGTGAGTGCTTAATACTACTGGGTATTTTTGACCAGAAATGATGGGTTAGGTCTATGGCTTACAAAGGTGAAATAACAACTGGGCGTTGGTGACACCATCATGTGGGATGGTCTCGTATAGTCTATGATTTATAATAGTATAATGGTGCCAATCGCGTTCCAGCACAACCACGTGTGAATGTATTAGTAATTAAAGCCTGATTTGATTGGAAGAGGAAGGAGGGGAAGGAAGCCATGATCATGTCTTAATATATCCATGGTTGCCTTACAACTCTCACTTGTCACAACTTGAATGCCAACGTATGATACAAACGAAGCTGCATCCTCTCAGAAAAGTAACTAAAACTGAGGTTGGATCAAAGAAGAAGTTGGCAATTTGTTTCCTGAAAACGCGTGGACTTGCATGCTCATGTTTACAAGTAGTAGTTGTGTTACGAGAATCATGGGGGGACAGAAACAGAAGACACTTAAATTTAGGGCACAATCAAATAAGGACACGTTAGCTTGTGGGAATGCGAATGGGATGCACCAGCTGCTAAAGCTGTGAGTTGTGTGTTGGTGCATGTTATGCATATTAATTCATACTTGTCCATATCATGCCAAGTTGCCAACTCCGATTTCCATGTTGCCTGAATCTGAATTTTTGCAGAGGTTAAAATTAGTTGAGAAACAGGGTGTATGGTATGTCTGAGGAGTGACGATAATCAGATCTTGCCGTGGACTGTGCTTCGGTTGGCTTAGGGTCCCATAGTCCCATGCTTGCGTTTTAATCCTTTGATATTATATTTATGTTAAAGTAACAGAAGCCAAATGATCATTATATATATGTATATGAATCGAATCCAAATGGACCAACTCTGTGATGTTGTCCTTTTTGTTTTGAGATCTTGTGCTCGAAATAATTGGGCCGAACAGTTATTAGAAGCAAGAAAGCTCAAAGGTTCTAAAACTCTCCCATTAGGTCTAAACACCATTACTATTGTAACTATTAAGTTGCATTATACTAAAATGTAGACAGCCCAGTTCCTTTTAGAGGGAAAGGAAAGGGTAAAAGAAACCAATCTCGTATGATTATTATTAATTTCACTGAAATTTTATATACATTAAAAATTGTATAAAAGTTGTGAAAAGTCTAAAACCAATCTTTCTGTCAAGTTATGCCAATGATTTCAGTTGGCATTGCAATTCTAAATATGTAACATTTTACATGCACAGTCACATGGTAAAAATATAATTGATTTATCAAATAAATAAATAAATATTAATATTACTTAATTTATTAAAATTATCACATATTAAGTAATTATTAATAATATATTTATAAGTTTAATGTGATAGCAATTTAAGCATGTCATTACATTCTTATTTATTATATAATAATACCAATAAGTAAGATGATCCATGTTTTACTTTTATTTATAATTTTTATATAACTAATACTTGATTTGGTTAACTTTTATCATTAATAAATAATTTTTATTATTTTATTTATTTATCATATTTATATCTTATTATTTTCTCAGCAAAACTTCAATTGGTTGTTGTTGATAATGATTTATATCTTATTATTTATATTAAAAATTTAAATAAATATTTAATATGTAATATTAATTAATTTTATATATTAATTAATAGTATGATAATTTATCATATTTCATAATAACTAATAAGATAAAGAAAAGGGCTCTCATGTGGTTTAACTTATCTTTAAAAAATCTTTAATCTTTAAAATTGTAGAAGAAAAAGTTCTTATAATATTTATTTTTTAAAAGATCTTTTATGTGATACTTTTATTTAATAATTAATTATGAAATATACAGGGCATGTAATAACACATGTAAACTAAAAACATTATTTATGTGACATTCATGTTAAAGCCTGAAAACATGTTTGATTCAATGGAAAAAATATTCTATTTTCATAGTGTATTCCTAACAATTACCTATTTTTGTATTTAGTTAGAAAAAGAGTCAAAATAGCTATTCCCAGATTTAATTATTCTCGGACCTTGGGGAATAGCTAAAGAAGACATACCCTTGTTTTTACCTATTTTGGGTATGTCGGAATAAACATTACGACGTTGAGGACCGAAATATCCTTGTCTCTCTTATTCTCATCTCCATGCTTCACGATCTCGTCTCCCTCGCTCTTGTCTTCACACTCTTGTCTTTAACCTCTCGTCTGTCTCACTCTTCGCGGTCTGGTCTTTTCACCAACATTTCTCCACCAGTTGCGCGAATTGGTATGTTTTTTATAAACCTAACTTTATCGCTAATTTTTTTTTTGTTATCAATGTGGTTGTTTGGCTTACCTCATCAGCCAAATAGCTTTTGTGATGCTTATTTGGGCTTCTCGTCTCTTTCAATCAACTTGAACAAGATTTGTCTTTTCAAATTTATCTACTTCCCGTCTATTCCTTGTATCTGTGTGAGTCTTTTTGGAAAAATTATCTGAATTGCTTGGGATGTGTTAATTGCTAATTGATATGATTGGAGGGTGTCTGAGTTATCTGGGTGGTATGAATTATGTTGAAGATGCATTATCTGTGTGGTATTAACATAGATTATAGGGTGTCCGCGTTATCTGGGTTATGACATTGATTAGAAGAGTTTGTTCCTAGATAGATTTCCATTATCTGTGTTATCTGGGTTAGAGTAAAAACTAGAAGAGGAAGCCACTGCATTGATAAATTATTGTTGGTTTTTAGATATGAACACAGAGAATAATAGTTTAAAGTTGAAAAGAAATAAATGTAAGGCATATATAGCAGTACATAGTCTCAAGCATAAGTAAATGAATATGTATAGTAGTATATATAACAGTACATAGTTGAATATATATAATGTATATGTATATACAAGATAGACTAAAGCCTACAAACACAAATATTGTATATGTATATGTATATGTATATGTATATGTACATGTATATATATGTATATGTAAGATATATTATCTAGAAGATAACTAGAATCGTATTATAGATACATATACAAGCAGTGGCGGAGCCGGGGCTGATTGGACAGCGATGGATTGACGACGAAGACTTCTGGAAAATTCAACATTAATTCAACATAAGGAATTTAATAATAATAATAATAATAATAATAATAATAATAATAATAATAATAATAATAATAA
>JANZXP010000003.1:5928165-5942362 GCA_027576715.1 Erythroxylum flavicans | reverse complement strand
CTATATTTACATAGGGGTATTTTGAAAATATATTATCTTATTATCTTATCAAAATTTGTTAAATTTTCAACTGGCCCAAGTTGGGACCAGGGAAAAATATTATCTTAGAGAGTTTATTAATTTACTGAGTATCAATTTAAAGAGGTTCTACTGTATACTGCAGGGGCATTTTCATCATTGACACTGTTTTTATGTTCTGTCCACTGCAACCAAACACATTTCTGTCCTCGAGACGGAGATTATTTTTTCTATTTTGTCCATCATAACCAAACACCTCACTGTTTCTAATTTTTGTTTTGTTCTGTCTCCAAATTTTTGTCTCGTTCCGTCTCTACATATTGGACACAATAACCAAATGCAGCGTAACAGTTATATTTTCACTGTCTACTAGGATGAGTTACTGGCATTTCGGTAATGCACGCTTGAATTTGTCTTTTTCATGATATTGCTTACTACTTATATACTGAACTTCAAAGACGGGCTTATTAGTCCATCCCTATGTAGCAGCATCTGGTGAAACCTTCAGAAGTACTTCATACGAGATTCCAGCTTGATTTGCTTTGCCATCACCTCACATAAATTTGGAAGAACTTACTTCAGTCTCTTGCAAGCTTGATAAAAATTGAATAAAGTATTTTCATAATAAATAATTCTTCTTAGCATTAGCTAATTCTATTAAGTACATACTAAGATAAGAGTGAAGTATATTGAGATTAAAATATAGTAAAAATATTCAAGACGTGTGAAAAAAGCTCAGGCATAAGTCTACTATAGAACTAATCAACAATTATAAATTTTTAGTACTAACACTAGCATTCTGCTCGTGGAACCATAAGACTTTCATAAAGATGCAACAACTAAGATGTTATTTCTCTAGGGACAATGTAATGAATTCCAAGGAGATAAACAAAATTATTCAATTATTAGAGAGTGAAAAATTCATACATATATTGACAATAATGTTAGGTATATATATAAGAGGAAAGGCTTTGATTCAGCCAAGAAAAAAATAACTGCTACTCTAGAAATAACTGCTACTCTCTAACAAACTGTTAACAAATTCTAACTAACTGATCCACATAATAGAAACGTATTTCAATATCCCCCCCTCAAGTTGGATCATAAAGATGAATGTCTTTGAGATCTAACTTGGATCGCAATTGATTAAAACGGGGAAAAGGTAAAGACTTAGTAAATATATCTGCAACCTGGTCTTGAGAGGAAATATGTAAAGCACATAAGAATCCTTTCTTTACTTCATTTCGTACGATATGGCAATTGATATCCAGATGCTTCGTTCTCTCATGAAACACTGGATTTGAAGCAATATGTAACGCGGCTTGGTTGTCACACCATAGAGGAATAGGAAGCTGTAGTTCAATCTGAAAATCTCGAAGAATGTAAGAGAGCTAGAGCAATTCAACTATAGTCGATGTCGCCGTCGTCTGCTTCTTTGCTTCCACGATATCGAACTAGCGCCAAGAAAAACACAAAATCCAGTAAGTGACATGCGTGAATCAATGCACGATCCCCAGTCTGCATCACAATAAGCTCGAAGCTTCAAGTCATTGTGTACTGGAAAAATATTCCAGTAGATGGCGTTCCCTTCAAATATCTCAACAGATGTAGAGCCAATTGCCAATGGGCATCAGTGGGAGTATTAACAAACTGGCTTAATTGCTGAACAGCGTAGGCAATATCAGGCTTACTAAAACCCAGATATAAAAGTCTTACAACTAGCCTTCTGTATCTTGCACTATCTTCCAACAAGTTTCCTTGAGTTGTTGTAATCTTAAACCCTTCTGGCAATGGAGTTCTGACCGGTTTTGCCCCAACTAAACCAGTATCGTGAAGTAAATCTAAAACATACTTCTGTTGATTAACATATATCCCTTCAGAAGATCTTGCAATTTCTAAACCCAGAAAATACTTAGCTTGGCCGAGGTTTTTAATTGTGAACTTAACATCCAAAAACCACTTAACCTTCAATATTTCCTCTTCAGAATTTCCACTTATGAGTAAGTCATCAATATAGACTAACAAGGCCAAAAAACACGTCGTCTTGTTGAAAAATAAAAAGACAATGATCATGGGATGACTGCTGAATTCTGTAAGACTCTAGACTTAAAGTAAGCTGCGAGTTCCATTGTCTTGACGCTTGCTTCAATCCGTATAAGGATTTAACCAATTTGCAAACTTGGTTTTGCTGCCCTTCATGATAGCCTTCTGTTGGTAACGTATAAATGTCTTCCTCTAATTTTCCATGTAAAAAAGCGTTGTTAATATCCAGTTGATGAAGAGACCAACTTCTCACTGCTACAATGCTCAAGAAGACCCTTACTGTCACAACCTTCGCCACAGGAGAAAAAACATCAGTGTAATCAACATTATGGATCTGGTCATATCCCTTGACAACTAATCGTGCTTTGTATCTATCAACACTTCCATCTGGTTTAAGCTTAAGCTTAAACACCCATTTACAACCGATAGCTGTTTTATTCTCTAGAAGATCAGTCATATACCAAGTCCCATTTTTCTTCAGGGCTTCAATCTCAGCATTCATGGCCGCTACCCATTTAGGAGAAGTGCTTGCCTCCATATAACTTCTTGGTTCATTTTGAGAAGAGACTTGAGCCAAAAATGCCACATATTCATAATTTAACTTTGCCTGTTGCAGATAAGGAAATGTTAAGGGTGTGCGAACATTTGGTGTAACAACATTAGAGACCAAAGTGTGCTGATTGCACGTCACATTATTGGTGACAAAATCATTCAGCCAAGCAGGTCGTCGCACTTGTCTGCGGCTCCTCACGCTCACTTCTGCATCACCTTCACGTTGATCTTCTGTAATGCTTATTGGTTCATCTATAGATGACCGTGATGCATTTGTATTTGCCCCTGCAAGATTGTTAGAAACAGAAGAAGCATGTGCCAAATCATTAGAGTTAGAATGAGATGATTGAATGGGGATGAGAGGTAAAGGCAAAGATGTTTGATCAAAAGGGGGAAAACAGCGACTCAAGATCTGTTGTTAAGTAAGGAAATATGGTTTCATGAAATACGATGTCTCTGCTTACTCTTATAACATTGGTGTCCAAATCATAAACTTTATAGCCTTTACTCCCTACCACATACCCCAAAAATACCCCTTTATAGGCCCTCACTTCCAATTTGTCTTTTCTTGGGAAAACATTCGAGATGTAGCATAGACAGCCAAACACCTTCAACATACTCAAATCTGGCTCTTTGTCATATAACACCTCATAAGGAGATTTTCCTTATAGAACCACGAAAGGTAATCTGTTGATGAGATGAGTAGCGTGTAGGAACGCTTCTCCCCAAAATTTTGAAGGTAACCCGGATTGATAAAACAAACCTCTAGCTATTTCTGCCAGCTGTCTGTGTTTTCTCTCAACCCTGCCATTCTGCTGTGGGGTATATGTGCATGTCTTCTGGTGTATAATTCCCTCATCATCAAATATGCTTTGACATTCTGAGCTTAAAAATTCGTTGCCATTGTCAGTTCTCACAAACTTCTCACGTCGATCATGCTGTGTTTTTATCTGGTTTAAGAATTTTCAAACCGCAGCAGGAACTTGAGCTTTAGTCTTCAACAGAAAAGTCCAAAGACTTCTGCTATGATCATCTATTATAGTCAAAACAAATCTATAACCTGTAATTGAGGATTCATGATATGGACCCCACACATCCATATGAAGTAACTCAAACAAATTTGCACTATGTGATTCACTCAAAGGAAAAGGTTTCCTCGTTTGTTTGGACTTTGCACACACATCACATGCAGCAATCTGGAAATCAGAAACTTTTATTAATGACTTCAATCTAATCATGACAGCTATACTTGGATGGCCAAGCCTCATGTGCCATAAGTTTACATCATCTAAAAACAATTTAACAGAGTCATCGTATACATGAATATCAATATTTTTATTTCCTATAACATTGCAAACAAGATCTTGCTTCATCAAAGGTATGAATGTCTTTATGGTTTCTGGTAAGAAAGAATGGTCATTGAGTATATAAAGATTGCCAATAGTCTTCCCAATGGCAAGTACTTTATCATTCTTCGGGTCCTATAATGCACAAAAATTTTTGTAAAATATGAAAAGAAGATTGTGAGTCTTGGTTAGTTTACAAACAGAAAGCAAATTGTGTTGAAAAATAGGGACATATAGTACATTGTTGAGAATAAGTCTAGAGGCCAGATTTACAGTTCCATAAGATTTTACGATCATGAACTTGCCATCTGGTAGGTGCACTGTGTTATTATGTGGAATTGGTTGGAGATTGGTTAAAAACTCTTCATTGGCATAAATGTGATTGCTTGTCCCTGTATCCACTATCTAACATGACTAAACATCACAATTTTCATATAGAGAAGTAGCAAGATTCCCTGAGAAATCCTTCACAAAATTTATTGAATCAACTTCTGTTTGTTTCCCTTTCAAGTTTCAAGAAACTTCCTTCTAAATCAAGTCCTTCATGTCGAGCTTGCTCTCAACTTGTAAAGACTCATCATCATCAAATGGAGTATAAGCTGCATTGCCTCTGTTAAACACCTTCTCTTTTTGCTTTTTCTTCAGTTCTTTGTACCAATCTGGATAGTCAACTATTTTAAAACACGTTTCCCTAGTATGGCCTTCAGACTTACAGTGAGAGCAGAATTTATCTTCCTTCTTATCCTTCTATTTCTTGAAGTCTTGCCTAGTTTTTACCTTATTGTTTGCGTACATAGCACTACTTTCGATTCCTTCATTTGCCTTGATAGCTATCTTCTTTTGTTTTTCGATTGTGAGTATCATCGAGTAAACCTTGTCAAGATTTGGCATCGGCTCTATGAGAGTGATTTGATTCACCACTGCTTCATATCCATCGCTCAATCTAAAAAGAAATTGTAATATCTTCTCTGATTCATTCAGTTCTTCAATCTTCTTTATGGCTCCATATGTACAGCCACATGTGCATTGAGGCATGGAAACAACTCCATTCAATGCGTCTCATAACTTAATTTTGTAAAATAAATGGAGACTGAATCAGATCCTTGAGCCATCCCACTCATTTCTCTTTTAATTTGAAAATGTAAAAGACCATTGGAAACTCCAAATCTCCTCTCTAACTTGTCCCATAATTCTTTTGCAGACGTAACATACACAAACGACTCTTGCAGTTATTTTGATAAAAAGCTCAAGATCCAAGATATGACCATGGCGTTGGCATCACACCAATCCTCAAAATCATCGTCATTCTCTAAAGGTTCTTTGATCTTTCCAGTCACAAAACCTAGTTTTCTTTTTGCTGCCAAAGCTATCTTCATAGCTCGACTCCACGTCATGTAGTTCATTCCATTCAACGGAGCTGTAACCAAAGATGCTCCTGGATTATCTGATCAATGTAGCGTCAATAGACCTCTATTCTGTCGTTGCTCATTTGCCATTATCACTAGATCAATCAGACGTAAAAGAAAAAAAATGTTTCAAGAAGAAGGAAGTTCAAGGAAAAGATTCACGAGGAAAACTTTCATAGTTGGCTCTAATACCATATTCAATTATTAGAGAGTGAAAAATTCGTTGCCATTGTCAGTTCTCACAAACTTCACACGTCGATCATACTCTATTTTTATCTGGTTTAAGCATTTTCAAACCGCAGCAGGAACTTAAGCCTTATTCTTCAATAGAAAAGTCCAAAGACTTCTGCTATGATCATCTAGTATAGTCAAAACAAATATGTGATATTCATGATAGGGACCCCACACATCCATATGAAGTAACTCAAACAAATTTGCACCATGTGATTCACTCGAAGGAAAAGGTTTCCTCCTTTGTTTGGACTTTACACACACATCACATGCATCAATCTGGAAATCAGAAACTTTTATTAATGACTTCAATCTATTCATGATAGCTATACTCGGATGGCCAAGCCTCAAACTCCCTCGTCGTTGCAGTCTATGTGAGAGTTACCTACGACACGCCTTAATGGGTTAAGGTCGGAGACAAGGATTTCTTCAGCCTTTGGTACCTTTCTGCATTGGTGATGTTGGAATTTCTAGGATAGAAAAGGAACCAGGGTGTGCAAACTCCAACCATGACTTGATCAAGAGATGATAATTGGCAATGACGAAGATGGTTAGGGGTTGGAGAGGTTGGCTTCACCATACTTTGCGAGATCTTCTCCACATGAATCATCATTTTCTCTTACTAAAAGAAAATCAACAAAGGCTTAGCTTTCTATCTTTAGAGGTCTTCAATGGGAGAATGCATTGAGTGTAGGTTTTTAGAGCCCGTTTGGAATCTAATAAATTGGATTCAATTTATTAATTTTATTAATTGAATTCAATTTATGTATTTGGAATGTTAAAAAAGAGATGACTTGAATTCAACTACGTAATTGAATCTCATTTTTTTATGAATTTAATTCACATCTCAAATGGTCAGATTTGGTGTGTGAATTGAAGAGTCAATTCTTTTCAAAATATTAAAAATTCTTTTTCCAAATATACACTTCATAAATATACAAATTACTACAAAGCACTTGATTATATACTATTTTTAGTTAAGGATAAAAAAGTGAAGTAGTTGAATTTATTTTTATTGTGTTATAAACAATATAATTAGATTCAATTTTAATATTTATAAATTTATTCTAAACAATATAAATCGAATTTAATTAAATCCCATAAATATAATTAAATCCAATTCGTTAATAAATGTAATTTTAAAGTTTCAATCGGCGTATAACAAATCAGTTGAATGAAATCAAATCCCAACGTCATCGTTGTCGAATAAGTCAACGATATCAGATCTTCAAACATGGGTCTCCCATAATAAGACCAAAAAAAGCTGATCAATCACATGGACACAGATGTCGGTGTCTGTAAAAAAGATTGCGCTATTCATTTAAAATTTTGAGTAAGTAACGCGTTTACAGTCTGTCTTGAATTATTACACAAACAGACGTAACATAATATTCGATCTAAACATCTACCTAGAAAAAAAAGTAGCTTCATAGGGGTGGCTCTAGTTGGAATTCCCTCAGCTTTAAAGATAAAAGTTAGAATAGGTTTATTAGGGTTAGAATAACTGCATATATCATTTAACTTAAACTCTTAAATTAATTAAATAAATTACGCATATCAATTATAACATTCTTTAAAAGGCTTATTTAATACATTGAAAGGATATTGTATTCTTTTATCATAAAATTATAATTAAATTAACACTCTAAATTTTAATCTAATTTACATTAATTTTATATTTATATTTTATATTAAACATATTTACTTAAAAGATACTAACAAAGACTAAAATTGAGATTTTAAAGATCATATGATCTTTTAACATGTTTGTCTAATTGTAAAATATGTGATATAAGATGTTAGGGTTAAACACATAAGCCAGATGCAATTTGAGTCTTTTTGTAATTCAAATCCTAATTTTTAAAAAATTATCAATTATTTTTTATTTCTTTTAGTTTTGTAACATATGATCCTTTACCATTCCTATCTATTAAAAAACTTCATGATAATCAAAGAAACGACATTAATTTTAGTTTATGCCACGTAACACATGACATTGTGCTTTATACAACGTTGTTACTCAATTTAGAACAACGTCAAATGAAAGCATCTCATCTAATTGAAATTTTGATTCATTTGATGCTTTGGTTCAATTGAAAACCACCCCAAGTTTGGTTCGACTAGAGAGTGGAGAAATCATTTAATTCAAGACCGTCTGATAAGCAAATCACATCTATTCTAGATGTAATTAGTTTAGAGTTTTAATTTGTTAGGGTTCTATTAGAGTTTTTTTTAATGTGTTTTTGCTAATCATATGTGTCAAGAGGCATTGACTATTGATTTTTCTTGTATCCTTGCCTTACCATTTATACCTTCCGATTTTAATTATGTGGCTTAAGATTTCGCTTAATTTCAGTCTTAGATCACCTTATGTCCTGTTGTTTCTGTTATTTTTTTAGGTGATTTCCTTTGATTTGAACTTAAAACATTTACTATACTATAATGACTAGAATCGTGGTGAATATTAGGTATTTTGTTTATGAAATTCTTCTTTGTTATTGAATGTTGTTTGATGAAATGAGATTTCAATTCCAATATGCATTTACTATGTTAATCCATAACTTCTTAATAACATACTTGCTATAGCTTTTATGATTCCATTATTTTTTAGTTAGATTTATTTTAATTAGGATTAACACAAAATTAAGATAGTTCCATTTTGTTCACATTTTTTGGACAGATGAGTTATTATTGCATGACTACAGTTAGACGTATATATTCTCCTACTGGACATCATACCTTGTCCTGAAAATATTCAATGCCTTGACATTTCTTAGTTCTTTATTATTTAGAATTAAAGAACTTGCATGTTTTGATAAAAGGCTGGCTACTGACATGTGATTTCCATAGGAATTTATTTCTTTTGCCGCTTCTAGTTTTTCCCTTTTATCGATCTATGTTTTGGGGTTTAATATTATTGCCTGTGGAGTTCCCACCATCATCAGATGTGCTATTGATGGATTTATTGACGTGTGCATTTTTTATATCAAAATTGTAGTATGTTTGTCCCCTTTCTTGTTTTCATTATTTACTTTTTGATCCCGTATGAAGATCTCTATTGATCAAGTTGGTAGATGTGTCAGTCACCAACTCTTCCAAGTAATCTTTGCACTGAATATGAGCAGGCTGTTTCTAATATTTTACAGACCCTGGGCAAAGTAAAAAAAGTTTCCTATTTTTGCTTATTTTTAGGCCCTCACAAAGAATATAAATAAGTAAAATATGAGTCCTTTTATTATTCTTTATAAGGTCAAAAGTAGACCATATTTTAATTCATTTTATTTTTTTATGAGGATAAAAATGGACCTTATTTTATCATTTATAAAGATGGGCCCTAGGTGGGTGCCCACTCTACCGTTGCCCAAGGCCAGCCCTGAATATGAGTTGTGTCAGTCATTAATGACACTCAAGAGATGGTGAATTAAATATTAGTGAATTCAAGACATTTTATTGTAACTTAATAAAGACACTTAATTGATTTCAAATTGAATTATAAAATACAATAAAAATATAATTAAACTCAATCAATCAACCAAAAATAAAGTAGGAAAGATAACTTGTAAATCAATTTTATATTAGTTTCTTCACTTAGCTGATAATCAAAAACAAACTCAGAACGAAGGGTAGATGGTTTGGGAGTTATGATCTCATTTGTGTTATGTGTAAGCTTACAGCAGAGAGTCAGAATCATTTATTTTTTGAATGTAGTTACACCAAGGCAATTTGGAGCAAGATAATGAATCTGCTATAACCAACCAGGTTTACTTTTGATTGGAGGAAGACAACATTATCATTGTCAGGACCAATCTAGGAGAACCGAATAGAATGCTTATTAAAGTAGCTTTTACTACCACCATTGACTCCATATGGATGGAGAGAAACCGAAGATCATATAAGGGAATTGAGGAAGGAAAATATCAAATAGCTGAACACATTGTCAACTGGGTTCGAGGAGCTATCATAGCTCAAAACAAACACAGTTCACTTAGTAATACGTTGAAGAACATCTAGATGTTGTAGTTAACTATTTTTATTCTTTTAGCTCTTTATAGTAATCTCAACATGTGCTGGTTGCAATCTAACAATGCGAATCATTGTAATGTTGTGATAACTTTTGCTATGATTACTATAATTTCTTTCATTTTGCAAAAAAAAAAATAATAGTTTTAGCAAACAAATCTCGTTTACATCAAATCTCCAAGTCTTTTTAAGGATTATACTAATCTTTTTTTAAACTAGATGATGATGAACCATCTTATAATAATCCTTTTTTGACAAAGAGAAACTCTTATATAATCTTCATTGAAGGATAAAAAGGAACATCAATATTTCTTGGAACACTTAAAGACAAGAAAACCAGTCCCAATCTATGTTTATAACTTAAATAAACCTTACTTGCTCACTTCAATGTTCAAGGACTCTCAATCACTTCACAACTAATGAATGAATGCTTGTAAATGCTCAAGACTCTAGTAATACGTTATTGTTAAGTTGTCATTTTTATGCTAATGTTGGATGTAAATCTCTTTAATGTGTTAAATTATTATTCAAAATTAATGGAATTATTTCTTAATTGTTCACAGATGATTTTCAACACATGAAAGATGAAATTGGATCAAAAAGATGCAAGGAAAGTAAAGACAATTCGAATTCTCAACTAGCAAAAAATATTTAACTAAGCGTGGGCACGTGTAAGGAAAAAGATCATCTGCAGAATCTGATTTGAAATCAAATTCGATCCACCTAAGATCTTCATGATTTTGGGAATCAAGTTGTTGCCTTATTGATGGAGATCTGCGACCTGAATATGTGGGGAGTGTATCTGCTGAAGATTACGACAGAAGGGAAAAGGGAGAAGATTGAAAATCATTAAAAGGGGATTCACTATTCATCATGGAGGCTACGTCTTAGTTCTTTACGTTTGCTGCAATAGTTATTCTGGTTTTTTTTAGGATTTTTCATATTTTTCTAGAAAAAGACTAGAGATGGAGACTTTGTATTTTGCTATTCTTCTGTTAGTTTTTCCTTTTGTTATGAGTAGCTAAATTCTTCTTCTTGGTTAAAAGGAATCACGTTATCATTTAGTATGTGTGAGATTTCTAAATAAAGTTTATTTCATTGATGACTGTTAAGTGTGTTTCGAATTGCTTTCAATGATTGAATTGATTGATTTCTAGGGTATGCAACTAGGAATTGATTTGTTTAATTTATAATCAAATTAGTAGGATTTGACTTTCAGTCTTGCTAATCCAAAGTGGCAATTAGGATTACCATCTTTACGTTAGAGTTTGGAAATTTTAAGAAGATGCTTAACTTGATTAAATGCATATCGTATGTGTGTTGTCTTGTTCATTGGTTTCTTAGTTCTTAAAGCATCGATTAAACTTAAGATCGTATTTAAGTTGTTGACTAATAAGAATTTTTAGAATACATGTTTCTATTCATTTAATCGTAAGAGAAAATATTACCCAATGAATGTTTGTTAATGGACTGAGTTTTATATCGAGGATCCATATTAGTTTGATAACGTAGGTGACCCGAAACCAAGGTTTCTTAACTGAATTTCCAGATCTAATTCTTTTTGTTAATTTTTAATTTATGCCATTTTTAATTTCTTAAATTTACATTAATTCAAACCCCCCCTCCCCCACTTTGTTTTAGTTTTCAACTCGTATAACAATTGCCGATAGAACCCCTCGTGGGAACGATCTCAGCTCTTCACTAACTACATTTTCTTTTATTGCTAGACTTGGTATTAATTTAGTTGCAGGCGACGGTATTACCAATTATTGTAACTCTCAGATGTCATAAAGATGTTCAATAATTAAATTCCAGGTATTTATATTCACAGTAGTTTCAAAACATTATTAGATACAAAACTAATTATTATAATAGCTAATAATAGTGGTATTGGTCGACCAATCTGATGATAAGGAAATATTAAAACATATAAATATATATGTGAGTATAAGTTTATTTGTCGGTGTTAAAGATTAACAAACCTGAAGATCCCTCTACACTAGTTAATTCATTATTGTTTGAGGCAGAATGAAGTTGTGTATGACTAATTTCATTGGTGGCTGAAGTAAAATGTTATTGTTGGCTAGGAATTGAATTGATGACACCAACTGATTGATTTGGTTGAAGTTGCAGATCCCTTTATTTCACAATTTCCATAGTTGTCACCTTCTTCCTTTTGTTTCTACTATGTGCTATTAAATTAGATATCTATAAAAAGAACATAAATTTTAGTAACATTACAATTTTAAGTTTTCTCCTTTCAGACATTCTATAAACTTAATTCCTATTTCTACTTATATGCCTATAAAGTTGCATTTTTTTTCATTTGAAATATTTTTAAGATTTCTTGTAGATACCTTTTCTATGAGATAAATATACCACTTGCAGATTGAATAACTTTAAATAATGCATTACAACAAGATCTGACATATTAAACTCAAACATCATAGAATTCCTAAGTTGCCCAATCATGTAGTAATTTTTTGAATTAAAGACTTGACATTGTATCCTTTCTATAGGACACTAGGTCACATCACAACAATCCCTTAATTTATCACTCCAATATGCATTGAGGGGTCGAGACCGAAACCAATGTTTTAAAAATCAAATCGGACATCGAATTGATCAAAGAAAAAGTTAAATGTTCAATCAGTATTAAATCTTTATAAAAGTGGTATATAATAAATAAGAATAAAAAATTATAAGAATAAGTAAAAATATAGTATAAAATAAATTATTTTATTGCAATAAAAATAAACTAATAATGCCTATTAATATATAATAAACTAATAATAAATCTAATAATTTAAACTAAGATTGAATCTAATATAAAATATAAAATATAAAATATAAAATTATTATTATTATTATTATTATTATTATTATTATTATTATTATTATTATTATTATTATTATTATTATTATTATTATATTTTTTTATTATTATTTATTTAAAGATTAGTAAAAATTGAAGTATGTTTAAAGAAATTCAATATAAAAAGACTCGAACTTTATTCTAACTTCTTTTTTAATGTCCTTCAAACATGCTTCTTTATAGTTTAAATATTATTTTTAACACATTCTTAAATTATCTTAAGCAAAATTACTTTATATATATATATATTAAATTTATTAAAAATTCATGATAAAAATAATGGTTTTTAAATAATAATAATTTAAAATTTTTAAATTAAAGAATAAAGAGATAAATAGAGAACTTAAATTTTGACAAATAATATTTATTAGTGAGAAATAAATTTAATATTTTTAAGGATAAAAATAGTAATTCATTTTTAACAATAATAATTTAAAACAAAAATTTTAATTAAAATATAAAGATATAAATAAAAATGTAAATTTTAAAAATATATTTTATCAATTAGATTGCCTGATAAAATTGAGAAAAAATTTATTAAAAATTCCAAAGATTTATGAAATATATTTGTTTAAATCTCAACTTTTGTATTTTCTCAAAAAAAATCTTAACTTTATACAAAGACTCAGTAATAATAAGTTAACGGATGTAAAACAATAGAGAGTCACAAAGCCCATCATGTTGGGTCTCACATTCTTAAATGAGCTGACACATTTTGTGAACAAGGACAATCGTACCGAATCCCACACATTGGAATGAGCTGACTCTAGACTCTCTTTTTTTTTTAAGACAATTGAACCCTTTTTAAAAGAAATTTGTTAATTTTTTACTTAATAAGTCGATTTTTTAATATAAAAATTATAAATATAAACTGAATGAGAACTTAAGCCGATTTGTATTTATTTCAATCAATCGGTTAACTTGGTCCGATTTTTCAACCATTGCTGCAGACATGGATAGGGACGTCATAAAAAATTATCGGCTAAGGTGTCAGATTAGTATAGAATGTGCCCAAACATAGGCAGTTTTTATTGGTTCTTGCAGTTGCAGATCCAAAAGGGGCAATGTCTCCAGATACAGGACGGCGGTGCCTGAAATTTTCTTAGGGGCAAGGGCTAGCTTGGTCTAAAGATCTTATTACGATAATGCACGGGCAGGGAAAGCCAGAGACAAATTAATCAAACTAAACACTTAATTAATGTTCTTCTTTCAAAAAAAAAAATACTTATTTAATGTTAATAATTTTTTAAAAAAATAACTACCAAAAAATAAAATTTTATAATTTTAATAAGTCTTTAATTTAATTGATCTAATGTTTAAATTAAATAACATGGATCAATCATGTGTTAATTAATGTTAAAAATAATTATTTTAAAAATATTAATTAAATTTGTAATTTTTATTTTAATAATTTATAAAAATTTTACACAATTTTTTGGTATCTTTTAACCAGTTTAGATCCTCTGTTCCCTTTTTTCCTGTGCCCCATGTGCCCTATCCATCTCAACCATTCAATAACGTAGTGTCTGGTTAGTGTCTCTAAGGGTGGAGACGAATGACAAAGACACAAAAATCTTGTCCCCCAATCTGTTTAGTTGCTGTCTCTACCCAATTTTGTCCCGACTCTGGAGACAGGGACATTAAATTCTTGTGACTTCCATGACTGTGGCACGGAAATGAGGGGACGGAGACAGAAACCAAAGATG
>JANZXP010000003.1:5907826-5918493 GCA_027576715.1 Erythroxylum flavicans | reverse complement strand
ATTGGATAAGATAGGGTTTTATCCAAATCTTTATCTTTATCTAGAAAGATAAAATTTTATCAAGATTACAAGTTGAATTGGACTGGGACACTCGACATCTTTGGCTATAAATAGGAGTTTTAAAGAAGAAAGAACTCTCTCTACAAGATCCAACCCTTGACAAATCAAACCCTGGCACTCCAGCAAATCCTTGCAGTTTTTAGTCTATTTCTTCTTCAGCAATCCTTTATTTTCCTTAGCCTAGCATTTTTCTTTCCAATTGTCATTAGCTATTTCTTCAACTTTCTTAGTCATTGAGTGTTTCCCAATTTGTTTATCAAAAAAGTAAAGTACTTTCTGTTAGATTTTTGTCCCTTTTATAGCAATACACAGTTGTTTTGATTTTCAGTCAGTGTACAAGGCGCAACAATCCTTTTTCGTAATTTTTTCCTAATTTAGAAACACTTTAATTTCCTAGCACACTCGCAAACCGAACAAAGGGCTACATGTTAACCTTTAATCAAAATAAAGGCCAAACACCTAGATATCAAGAAGGTGAAGAGGATAAAATTCAGTGGAAAGCTGATAAATCTGGACTATTCAGCACGAATGCTTGCAAGACTATGTTGCAGAAGGATCAGAATTTAGAAGTAGGTTGGGCAAAGTTGGTCTGAGATTCTGACATCAGACCAGCTCATGAATTTATTTGTTGGTTGGGCATGAATTAGTGGCTGCCCACCGAAGATTAGATTGAAGTTCCAAATTAACTCAGCGAATTGGGAATTATGCAGAGCAGAGCTGGAAAATCACCAGCATAATTTGCTGTTTGGGTGCAGTTTCAACAAGGAGATTTGGTGAAACTGCACGATGATTTACAATATTTAGAAAGAGAGGAACTAGCGAACTTTTAGACAACAGCACTGAAGCTTAACAGAGGTATTCCAAGATATTATTCTCTATAGTGGACTGACCTTCCTAGCGAGAGGGCTAGCAAGTAATTTATCTAATAATATAAAATTGTGATGGTGTGTGATATGAGACAATTTGTATACCAAAAAACTAGAAATAGTTTGCTGTACGTTTAGTTGTACAAGGCCTTTGACTGTGAAAACACAGCCATACTAATTCGTTTGTCCTAACTAGATATAGTGCAGCCTTTTGTGTGTACATATATAGTATGAATGAAATACCATATTAACTTTAAAAGAAAAAAGGAAATGGAAAAGTCAACCATATCCAAATCTTTGAAGTTCAGACGAGAACTGATCTGGTTTCTTTCCAAGGTTTTAAACTGCAGTGCAGAACCTTTGCCACAATTTGCTGCAATTGCAGCTCATATCATCAACTATAACCCGACAACTCGCAATTTAAAAACATTGATAAGCTCATCCACAGGAATCACTTCACCAAAAAATATATATATAAATTCTGATCCTTACCTGTCAATATGTTGCTTGATTTTCGTTAAGAACTTGGCCTTATCCTCTTCAGTTTCTTTAACACACCTATCAAGTAAAACCTTCCTCTCTTCCAACCCAAGCTTTTGCACAACTATTTCATTTGTTTCACCTATTGATGTAGTTAGTATGCCTCTTATCAAATAATCATACGTAGGCAACGTCTCCATTGCAACCCATTTAAGAGCCTCTTCATCGTCATCACCAGGTTGAGGAGAATGAGGAAAAACATCTGCATCACCATATCCGATCCCCAACCTGAGGAACTGCCATTGTGCAAACTGTTAAAAAGTTCTATAAAGATCAACAACCTCCATTGCTCCAAAAAACTCGTTACTTCACTTCAATAACTTCTAAAACTTATCAAGAAGTAGAAGATTCTTAGTTCAGGAGTTGTACAGATCATTGAGCTATATATTTTTTCTTATGGAATTAGACCGGAATGATACTAACTGGAAGCTTTTTCCTGAGTGTTTTTTGGTCTAATCAGGGGCTTGAAGATAATGTCCTCACATAGGTAAGTATTGCAGCACCTTAGCTTTGTGAATTGTAGCTTGTATGACTATGAGACTTCATTCATGTGTTTTGAATGGTGAAGACAGAATCCAACCCAGTTGAGTAAAGTCCAACTTCATTTCTTTTAATTCCGATGTGCTTGTTGTGAGTACCAATCAGAGTTAACAAAATATTTCAAGATATTTGACATGAGTCTCGATAGATAAAGTGATAAAGTAAAGAAATTTCCTATTTCTGGATCCCGAAAACGCTCCTTGCATATTGTAAGGCGTCAGTTAAAACAGAAAAAGATCTTCCCTAGCAGTATGAAATATAAAAGTTGTTCTTGGACCACGACTACACATCTCCGTCTGCAACCATTTCAGATCGACCTCCTCTATTGATTTGTTTCCCAAAACATCATCAGCAACCAGCCTCGGAGCAAATTTGGCATGAGAACTAGTCCTGTTATCTTCCCTAACCTCTTTCATATTTGAACCAAATAGCTTCTGCAGCTCAGTTGGTTCACTAACAATAGATAGTTTCATTAGTTGTTGGAAGCCTTGAAATTTTGATTCATTGCTACCCTCTTCTAAGCCCTACAACTTCTTGGCTCTAACTAAACCAGTAGAAGGTACATTAATCGATTTCTCAGACGCAATATGAAACAGTAAAACCCTACATACCATGCGTTTCACCTAATTAAGGAACATTCAGGATAAAACAATCACCTCATATTTTTCGCAATTATTTAAAAAATGAAATCCCAAAAATTAAATAAGTTAAATCAAATGATACGAGGAACCCAAATTTGAACTCATACATATCGAACTGAATGACTCTATCATTGTCACAACTCACAAAGAATATATAGAGCTTTTGCAACCGATGATTGTTTCAAAACTACCAATTTGACTAATCTTGGATAAAAGATTGAGACATCACCGCCACTTCCATTTTCATCGACTTTCTCTAGAAGATTCAAGAAACCTTTATGTAACACATATAAGCAATCAAACATTCATCTAATCGCTTCTTAACAAAAGATGAGATATAGAAAAAAAGGAGAGAGAGTTGAGTTGAATGGAACTAAAAACTTTGAAGAAAAAGATTGACCATTGAAAATAAGCAGGTATTAGACTTTAGTGAACAAATTTTTTGTACATCAATTTGTTATTTAGTAGGGAGGATTTTGTCAGATACCCCCTATTGTAACTCATTTCTACCGTTGAAAAATATCCGCCACATTGATATTTTGCGATAAGTCCCTCCGTAACGTTTGAGTTGTACCTTTCTATTTTGTTGTGTTTCACATTTTCTTAAAAGCCTTTTATAATTCTCATGTCCATTCGAGAAGGTGGAAAGATCAAATTTTGGCAAAGAGGGAATTACAAAAGGCATGTGTTAGTGTACAAAATTTTGTGGTTTTTTTTGCTAGCCAAATATTTTAACTTACTCAAATTAGAAAACATTATTGATAGCTAAAATTTTGACTTTTAGCTATGAAAACAAATACATTCTTTTTCATTTTTCCCTACATATATTAGAAAACATAGCTGATAGTTGGAGTAAATTTTCGTTTTAGCTATACAAATTATTTCGTTGCTAAAAACTTTTGGCTACAAAACTTGTTCACCGGAAATAGTGCACTTAAAAATTATTAGCTATGAAAATAAAATTGTAGTTAAACAAATGTAGCTAATAGACTTTAAAAACTTGTGAAAATAAAATTTTTTTAAGGAACTATTTTAATAGGCTATGATTTTCAAATTTTGTAACTAAAAAGTTACTTTTAATTACGATTTTTAAATTTTGTAACTAAAGAGTACTTTCAAATTTTAAATCATAGCAAAAGTAGCCAAAATTGAAATTTGTTGTAGTGTGATGAGAAGAAAGAATAGATGACGGAGGTTCAAAATCCTAGCCGCCACTTTAAATATGAGCAAATAATTGGGTGATTCTTCAAATTTAACTATTAAGTTGCATTGACATAATAAATGCCTAACTTTCATATTTAGAGGTGTTTGATTAGTAACACCATTATGATATCATATACTTGTTTACAATATTTATGAATAGACACCATGAAGATAAAGACAATTACCTATTACTAGGGGTTTCATGTGTTGTGTCTTTGAAAAAATTACCCAAGCAAAACTAGTTTCAGAAAAGTTGAAAAATAATTGCTTAAATTCTTTTTACAACAATATGTGTCAAACCTATGGTAAAAGATGACTTAAATTATTCCTTTGTTACGGTTTGTCTATAATATAAAGATGTGTTGCAGTTGAATATAATGAAAAGCTTTGATTTTACCATATAGTTATGAAGTTGCCAAAGCTTAATTTGCTTTTCGTGATGGAAATAGACCCTACATTTTTTAGGACAAATCATGTGTTCGAAAATTAACCAAAGAATAAATCACGGGCATAACAAACCAATTTTTATAACTCAAAAGAACGAATCAAGAGATAGAAAAGTTAAAGACAAACCTGATTAGGTTTCCTTCAAAACTTTTTCTTCTCCAATGGAGTCATTGCCCACAAGCTATTCAAATATCCAACTTCTACAAGGTAGAGAAATGAGAAATCAATAATTGAAAGGGATTGAATGGAGTGCTAGCTCACCTAGTATTTCACTTTTGTTGGAAAAGACTAAGGTTTCTTTCTAAATGTAATTAAAATTAAAATCTTAATAAATCAAATGTTTCATATTTGATATCTAAAGTTTCTTAAATTTTGTAATTAAGTTCAACTTAATTAAAATTAAAAATTCTATCCTAATTGCTCTTTATACATCTATCATTCCCTAATATACTGAAAATGACTATAAATTATAATTAGAATTTATAATTAGGATTACATAAATTAAATTTTCTTTTAATTCATCTTCAATTCTCCAATTAAATAGTTTATAATCATAGATCAATATTGGTATCTAACAACATGTAAATGACCATCTAAATATTAAGAATAGGGGAGTGGTTTGGACATAGAGTGAAATTAATACATATTCTATTTAAATTTGATTAGATTCATTCTTACTAATTATCAATCAATTTATAATTAATATTAAAAAACAATGTTTTCAAATTTTAGTCCACTCTCACAAGAGAATTATTTAAATCATTACTAATCAAGAATAATTTAATATTTTTCTAATTATTTTAAAGTGATAGATCTTTTATTGTCGTACTAAATTATTTCTATGTAATTTATACAATAACCAAGTACCACTTACTGATTACCTAAAATATAATGTCATAAGTAGTACTAAAATGTAACAATTTCTATATGAAATGATTTAACAATCGCTAATATAAGGATCAATTATACAACAATTATGATAAAGACATCAACAAACACACAAATAATATCTCATTCGAGATCCTCATGATTGATTCAGCTTACTAAATTATTTTCTAATAAGCATTCGTACATTTTTCAGTTTTTTAATACTTTAATTTATGAGATCAATTGTTTTTTGTTAAAAATATAATATATGGTAATTTAACTATTCTATGAATATCTCATTTTAGTAAAATTATATCCAAAAATATTTTAAAATAATACCTGGATATAAACTAAATCTTATAGTCATCATAATTGTAATTACACATTAATTATTTCTATAATTTAATCTTTAATATTAAGTATTAAATATATAATTAACAAAATATAGAAAGATGACTAATAAATTTTATTAAATAAATTAATAATATTATACATTAGTTACAATAACTAACCAATAGATTATAAGAATCAATGTTTTAAAAACTAGACCGGACATTAAACCGGTCAAAGGAAAGGTTTAAGGTTTAGATATTCAACCAGTAGTAAATCGCTATAAAACCGGTATAGAATAAATAAGAAGTAAAACTTATAAGAATAAGCAAAAATAAAATATTTTATTGAAGTAAAAAATACACTAATATCTATTATTATATAATAAATTAATAATAAATAAATATCAGTCTTATAATATAAAACTTACAATAACAATAAAAACCAAAATTGTATTTCTGAATGAGGTTGTGTCTCATCATCGTCAAAAGCTCTAAATTCTCCGATGCTATTTAAGGATTCGTAAACTACGCTTTCATCCAAAGTATTTACTTCAACTTCTTCTAATGCATTAAAATAAATTACAAATTGGTAATGTATAAAATTATTCTTAATTGTAAACTTGCAATACAGTATAATTTTAACTTAAATATGATCAAAATAAGATATGAACTGACTATTAATAGAAGTTCTTAATTCATTCGTTGTGACAAATGCATTTTCTTCATAAATAGTCTTTTCAAGTTCATTATAATCAAGATCAGGCGATGGTTCTTCTTCTTCTATCCAAAAATCAATATGTTCAATATATCTAATATCAACTGGATTATGTGTTCTCTTCTTATTAAGCGCTATGAACACATAATAGAAAAATCATAAAGGCAATAATAAAAATAAAATTATTGAAATAAAAGTAAAACTATAAAATATCATTTCTTCATTTTCATATTATAAGTAACGTAAACAAGGTCATTAAGTCTTTGATATTCTAAACAATTTCATTTCTTTATATGAATACGTTCAAAAACACTTCACTTACGTTTACAACCTGATGCAGAAGTTGTTTGACTGAATAACCTAATAACGAGTTTTCTCAATGTTGGAGAACTGTCACTAAATAATCTCCACCACTCATCTGTATTTTAAATTAATAATTATGACAAAAATATATATTATAAATAAGTAAATAATGAATTAAAAGTATAAAACTTACCTGCTGCATTTTTCATCATAAGTTCTCTCTTTGTTGATGATCTAGCAAAACTCTCTAAACCTTCACAGTATAATTTAATTTCATTTATCGCTTATGATTGCTCTTCAATAGAGAAAATACTTTTACATTCAATTACATCAAACAAACCACCCATAATATTAATTGTACGTGCTTCTCCACTATATAAGCAATAAGAAATGAGAAAATAAGCTACTAAATGGATCTTTTGAGTAAGATGCTTATCTCATCATCGATCAATAATATATATACAAGGCTTGTACAATTTCTCCTTCCCTTTAAAAAGATTTATAATTATTTTGTGAGCTCTATACATACTATCATATATATACCTTAAAGATGACTCCTCATTTGAGTTAGCAATCCTTAACAGTCTTATAAGCGAAGCCACAATCTTCACAATAATCAAGCAAGAATCCCAAATTTTATTATCTAGAATATTAGCACAAACTTCTTTTCCTTTTTCACTCTTTGATAATTTATGACTTGAAAAGTGTTTACTTGTTACTAAATTTTGAAGTAGTTGCTTATGTTCATAAACACTTTTCAAAATAATAAATGTAGTTGTAAACTTGGCGGGACGCACGATCTCAACCCAATCTTCTTACTTTCTTAATCAAGACAAAAATGTGACATGATTATACATAAAAATTGTGATTTTAGATGCACGTGAAGTAAGGCTAGAAATATGGTTCATACCACCAATATCTTTTAAAATAAGATTTATACAATGAGCAGCATATGGAGACCAATAAATATGCCTATACTTTGATTGTAATAAATACCCAACTGATACATAATTAGCTGAATTATTTGTAACAAAATGCACAGTATTATTTAGCCCAACCCACTCTACAATTTCAGAGAATAATTCAGATAAAGCATTAGCACTTTTTACCTTATTAGAAGCATCAATAGAGTTGATAAAAGTTATTCTCATATTACAATAAACTAAGAAATTAATTAAGGTTCTTTGTCTTTGATCAGTCCACCCATATACCTTAATAGTGCATTACTCTACAGCTCCTACCTCACTGTTGCGTAATATTCAATAAAAGTGGAAAAATCGAGGAAAGAATACATAAATGGACATCAATTGATGTATTTAAGGTTTTAAACCATCTTTGAATTGAACACACTGCATATTATAGGCGGCTAAACTATTATATGACTAGCTAAAATCACATAACAGGACCAAAAGTTACATTGTGTATACAAAAGTAAGTTGATGCTAGTTTTGACAATAGAAACAAACAAATAGCACAGGCATAGATGGGAATGGGATAAAAGAAAAATGGGGATATAGCTTCATTTCTAGACAGGGTTTTCCAATAACTCATACAATGAATCCAAGCATCTTCAGAGGCTCGTTAAGCCACTTTCTTCACTGGAACTTAGAGAACCTTGATTTCTTTTGTAGAGATAAACAATAAGAACACTATAAAGTTGGATTTATGCTTGAAAATCTTTACTCTTCTTTCCCTTTGAGAATGTTATATTTGCATATAGAGGACATGTAGCATTCATCTTAAGCCATTTCACAATACACGTGGAATGAAAATTATGGTTACAAAGAAGTATGTGTATTGCTTAACTTACAACAAAACTCCCACCAACTTAAACCTAACCTAATGTGGTTTTTTATTAGTTATTATCTAACAACTTCTTACTTGAAATATGTAGAATTCGATTATAAATCAATAAAAGAAAAAGTAAATGTATTTGATTCTTTCATCCAGTTAAGCAATTAAAATTGAATTAAAGTCTATCATTCTAATCATAAAATCAACAAATTTATTTTTAACCTAACTAAAACACCCTTATTCTAAGTCTTTCTTTTATCTCTACCTCCCATCTTTTTCTTTTTCTCCAATCTCAAAATATTTTTCTTTTCTTCCTCTAACTCTACTCTCTTCGTTATCTCAAAATTCTATTTTTCATCATCTTTGTGTTCGTCCTTTTTCCTTTACTTCTACCTCGATTTTTTTCTTCTTCTTCTAATTCACTGTTTACATATTAGACATAATCAATTAACAACCTTATCTCACATATACTTCTTTTATCTGTACCTCAATTATATTTCTCTTTCTCAAAGTTCTATATAAAGCTTCAGGTTTATATTTTCTTTTCCTAATCTCTACCTCTATTTCTTTTCTTTTCCAATCCATTGTTAAGTGTTGTAATATCATCATTATTTCTTCTTCCACCTACTCTGATTAGTTCATGGTCGATCATCTCCTATTAAATCTCATCTTTGTAACTACAATATATTTGTTTAATAATTTCCCATGATTCACACAGTTGATTAGTTAATCCAATAATGTTATGATTCAATTATAAAAGTCAATTTTAATTATTATCTCCTGTTAACTTATAGCATCCTTATGCAAAAGTATGCGTTCACTTGCCAAGTATCCATCACTTGTTTCAATAGGAATTATTTTCCTAGCTCTAACACCCTCCTTTTCACTTTTTTTGGTTTCTTTGAAATTTGTCCTTTGGAAATTCACTAAGATTTGCCTCTGATGCCCCTTCCTACAAATTCATGAAACAAGTACAAGATCTTCATTTACAAACTTGAGAGATTCTAATACCAAGAGGCAGTTAAAGAGATCCATTTACTAGGACTTGGTCATCAATTTGAAGAAAATGCAAACTCCTTCATACCTACCCCGCAACAACATAAAGAATCGTTATAATGCACGATAAGTAGCAACAGAGTGAAATCCTAACCAGACATGCCAAAATAACATAAAAGATTGCAAAGAACACATCAAACGCCAGAAATACCATAGCCAACCTACAAAAATACAAAATCAGATACTATAATATTTATTGCAAACTAACTCTCTCTTGAGAGATTAATATGACAAAATATATGACAAATCAGGATTCTTTCCATATGCACATGAAGAATCCATTCTAAGTTTATCCAGGTAACTGCCTTACAAATCAGAAAAATAGACCAATCTAGGTAATAATCACACAAGCTTGGATTATTTAACCTATGTTACGTTATCTCTAATGATTTGGAATCATTAGTTACTACACATAAATCGGGAATACAACGATTACGTATGACATTCGATTTTAGCAATGGGTTTTCATGAAAAACGATTCAATAGAGCATTAAAATTATCATCCTTCAAATACATAATCAATCCACACAAGATAACATACCTAGTTTTTAATGAGAGATAACAAAATAATAAAAAATGTTTAACTCAGGTCATCGACTTCGATGTTACCTCCGAACCAGTGTCGGGAGGTCTAGCCCTCCATGTGTCTATCCCAAGAAAATACTCCATGTGTAACCTTAGGCAAAGCCCCCTTCGGCTCGTCATTACTGTAAGCTCTCTTGGTTTCGTGCTACTACTATCCTCTCTCACTATTCACTGATGTGACAAATAAAGACAGATGTCCACGCTCATTGTTCACATCTCCTTTCTTTCTTCTCTGCCGTCACTAAGCTCTCTTGGTTCCACGCTACTACTCTCCTCTCTCACTGTTCTTAATTTGACGAATTAATAAGTTAGGTCACTTATACTATTCATGCCTCACTTAAATACTCACGGATCTCTCCTATTGAACGCTACGTTTAACACAGTTGCCTGTGTTACATAGACATCGTCTGTGTGAAACGGGGATTGCGTTTTTCTCTTGGTTTTGCTGCTGTTTTCTTCATTCACTGTTCTTTGCATTTTTTTTCTTCTTTTAATTTTCTTCTTGTCTTTTAATTTTCTTTTTCTTGCTCTATGAAGATAAGTGAAAATTAATCTTCATAAAACAACCCAAATCACTTTAATTTCTTTACTTCTAAATTGTACCTAAAATCATATATGAATTAAAGTGAGTATTTTAAGCATTTTCGTATCATTAATCGCTAAGTGTAAATGATTAAATGTATCAACAATTAAACACATATCAATTTCCCCCATACTT
>JANZXP010000003.1:5897561-5907726 GCA_027576715.1 Erythroxylum flavicans | reverse complement strand
TATAATCTAATTAGTAAAGTAATTATATTTAAATTACACTTAATTAAAAATGACAAAAAATATATGGGCTAATTAGTTAATAATGGAGTTAATTAATAATAACACAATTATAACTAAATTAATAATAAAATTATGTTAATATATAATAGCTACCAATATAGTAATTTTTCACAACTACAACTAATAGTTATATATATTAACACATTAATATATAAAACTTAATAATAATAATTAACATAGGTTTATGAAAAAGATTTAAATTTAATATTAGTAAGTACAAATTAATAGTAATGAACAAACATGAATAGGTATATATATTAAAACATTAATAAATTTGTGTATTTATGTAAATGTTATTGGTTTTTATTTTTTAATTATTAACTAATCATAGTTTAATTAATTGAAATCAAATATAACGGCTTAATTGATTAATTAAAATATAATTAATTAATTAATTCATAAGAATATAATTAAGACATATATAAAATATTATTAATTATTAATTAACAGGTAAGTTCACCAGTAACACATATATTTTTTATCTTTAATTAAATATATTTCATGAATTGATTAAATAAGATATAATTAATATATAATATAGAATGAAAAAATAGTTACTCTATACTTATTTAAGTAATCAATTTATTAATTATAATCTAATTAGTAAAGTAATTATATTTAAATTACACTTAATTAAAAATGACAAAAAATATATGGGCTAATTAGTGGGTCATGAGTAACATATATACTAAATATTAATACGTAATAATTAATCAATTAATTATATTTTATTTAACACATCAATTAATTAATTATATATTAATTATTAATAATGATGACTGAATAAAATTAACGACCAATAATTAATTTATAAATTAATTAATTAATTAATGTATTATATACTTAATTATTTGAAATCAGCTAATTAGTTAATTAATTAATTATATTTTAAAGAAAAAATTATTTTTTTTGGCTCAAATGGGGGCTTTCACCCGAATTTGTTAAGAACGTAAAAGACAATAGTGGGGTATGGTGGGCCCTATTACATCACCAAACAGCCAGTATCCTAGGCTGCTCGGGATACTATCCAATCTATGGTACCCTATCGATAGAGAAAGGGCATAATTCGAGAGCCAGTCGGCACATTGATTAGCCTCGCGATATACGTGATTGTGTAACACCACCCAGTTACAACTCATTAGCTTTTTAATGCCCTTGAACAACGCCCCATTCAACCTCATCATATTCTGATCCTTCGTGATCATAGACTCCACAAGTTGAGAATTTACTTCTAGCATTAATCTGCGTATGCCTTTGCTCCATACAAGTTCGAGGCCAGATCTCATCGCCCATAATTTAGCCGCTACAGAAGTTGTGCATCCTATATTATGTGAAAAACCTCCCATCTAAATTTCGTTTTCATCCCTCAATAGTCCCCCCACCCCTGCCACGTCGGGGTTACCTTTGGACGCCCCGTGTTAAGTTTGATCCACCCCTCTGGGGGCTTGTACCATTGAATATCTCTCCATTCTCGTGCTAGCTTGTTATTGTTCACTTCTATATTACCGAATGTAGAAATAACGGCCCGGATCACTCTCCAAATGACAGTGGACTCTTGCAGATATAGTGACATATTTTGTTGGAAGATGTCACTGTTTCGATCTTTCCATATTAGCCAACAAGCTACTCCAAAGGCTTCAGGCCAGGGAAAAGCAGAATGATCCAAGACTCTGGGAGAAAGATTCGGCATAAGCCACTCCATTCTTTCCTGTGAATAGAATGCATTCCGTTGCATGGGCTGGAGGAGGTTGTCCCATACCTTATAAGCATAGTGGCAATCCCGTAATGCATGCAGTAATGTTTCCGAGTCAGATTGCAGAGTGGACATGATTCATTATTAGTCATTCCGCATCTCTTCCGTGTTGCATTTGTCATGAGATTCCCATGTCCTACTAGCCATACAAATGTGCGTATGATCTTCCCAACAATATTTCCCATGCATCACCCTCACCTATAAAGCTTCTCTATTTCGACATAACCCCCGACCTAGTTTAAAAAGGAAGGCTGTGTTAAATTCCCTTAATCTTTTAACCCCGAGCCCTCTATGGGATTTTGGATTTGTGATATTTTCCTAGCGAACAAGATGGACTTTTCTGTTCTTTTGAGTATGTCCCCATATGAAATTTTGGCAATGCTTTTCCACTTCTTGTAAAATACTTTGCGGGATGCTTGTTGCTTGCATGGTGTATGCCGATATAGTCCAAAATGACCGAGTTCACTAGTGTTACCCTCCTCGCCATAGATAAGGATGCAGCAGACCAGCCTGAAAGTTGAGATTTCACTTTTTCGAGGATCCTCCCATAAGTTCTCCTTGTCACTCTACTATAGAGTAAAGGTACCCCTAAATATTTACCTAGATCCTCAGTAACCATGAAGCTACAACTTGATGCTATCTGGTTTCGCATAAACTCCGTCACATTGCGAGAAAAGTACAACATGGATTTCTCCGGGCTGACATGGTTTCCTGATGCTGCAGTGAAAGAACTAAGTATCGTATTTATTACCCTCATTTGTTGCAGGTTGGCCTCTGAAAAGAGTAATAAGTCGTCCGCAAACATTACGTACAGGATCAAAGATCCCCTTCTTCCCGCCTGTATTGGATTCCATTCCCCAGATCTCACCTTACTATTGATCAAGTGGCTAAGTCGTTCTATGCATAAAACAAAAATATAGGGAGAGAGGGGGCATCCTTGTCTTAGTCCCTGTCCCATGCTAAAAGTTTCTGTTACCTCACCATTCCATAAAAGTCTAATGTTTAGGGAGAAGACACAATCCATAATCACTGATATTAATATATTCGGTAAACCTACAGCCTTAAGAGTGTCACTAATAAATCTCCACAATAAGCTATCGTATGCTTTAGCCAAATTTATCTTCAACGTCATAAACCCATTTTTCCTTTTTAATCCTCTCATTGTATGAAGTAGCTCTTGTGTTATCACAATGTTATCCTGGATGTGTCTTCCAGGCACGAAACTCGTTTGATTCGGTGCTATCCAGGACGACATAAAAGGCTTGATACGATTTGCAATAATCTTCGTGATTAACTTATAAGAGACATTGCACAGGCTTATACGCCGAAAATGATGAATGGTTTCTAATTGTTCCAGTTTTGGAATCAGTAAAAGTAGTGCTTCATTCAACTCTCTAGTCAAATTTAGGCCCATGAAGATATTCTTGATTAGTTGCAATATCTGTGTCTTCATGCTGCTCCAATGTTTCTGATAGAAAATTGCATGGAATCTGTTCAGACCTGCCGCTTTAAAGGGTCCCATACATTATAAAGCCCTCCAAGTCTCCTCCTCTGTAAGTGGCTTAGTGTTCGGACATGTATTTCCAAAATCTACCGCTGGGAATTCTAATTCCAGTGGGTAATTGTTAGTTTGGTCATTGGAAGAGTAAAATGCTCTAAAGTGCTCAATTCCATGCTGCTTAAGCACTTGTTCATCATAACACCATTGGTCCCTAACGGGTGGGCCCTTATGTTTGTCGCTTTTCTTTTAATGATCGTTTTTGCATGGAAATATCGCTTATTCCTATCCCCAAAATGCATCCATTCATTTCTAATTTTTTGGAACCACAGTAGCTCCTCTTGATTGAGGATATTATGAAGATCTTGTTCCAACTCCATTTTCAGCCTCCTTAGGTAAGGGTTATTTTATTTCTGAAGGACTTTTTGAATACCTGTGATTCTGCCCATAATTCTTCTCTTCCGAAGGTTAATGTTCCCATAAATCTCTCTATTACATATATACACCTCCTGCTTAAATATGTGAAGGCCCTCCAACAGCGACACATCATTCCTCCAGGCTTTTTGGACAAATGCCTCCCATCCCGGGTGCGAGTGCCATGATGCCATATATCGGAACTGTCTATCCCACAGCTTGGGGTGAGATCCCTTGTATCCATTATTATCGGGTGGTGGTTTGATTTTATTCTACTAAGGACTCTCATTACAGCATTTGGGAGTCTGACGTTCCACTCTATGTTACCTAACGCTCGGTTCAATCTCTTGAATACTCTGTTATAGTTGCCTAACTTTGGACCACGCCATGTGAATTTTGGCCCACTGCTCCCCAGATCAATTAACCCGTAATCTTCAATGACTTCCTAAAAACGCAAACATCGCACGCCATCTTTTGGGGCTCCTCCCACCTTCTCATCTAGAGAGATTATTTCGTTAAAATCTCCTAAGACAAGCCATGGTTCCTGGACGTGAAGAGCTAGAGTACGCAACTCTTCCCAAAGATCCCTTCGTCTACTTTCCATGGGGTGCCCATAAACAGCCATAATCTATGAATATAAGTCATTCCCCCAAGTAGCCTTGAAGTGCAGGTTCTGAGTACTTCGAGAGATATCACTCACCACCACCTCACATGATTTCGACCATACCCATATTCCTCTCGAAAAACCCATTGCCTCAACCCTTTCCCCATAGTACTGCCTGAGCTGTCTTTGAACCTTTTCTGCCACTTCTCCGCTCACCCTGGGCTCCAGGATGATTATAATACTTGGGTTCCATTCCCATATATATTCTTTCAGAACATTACGAAATTCTCTTCCACCCGCTCCACGACAGTACCATGCTATTATACGCATAAAAAACAATGATAGAGGTTTATGACTAGTCTTGGATAGGTAAATCTTTCCCTCCATGGGAACTTCTCCCTCCGGTTCTTGAGAATACCCATTATTTACCACAATGGTGTTTGGAGCCGAGGTTTTACCAGCTGGTTCTGGAACTGTAGACAATAGTGGCAGGGTGGACCGGTCCCTCCTAGATTGTGGTTCTTGTCCTACTGTCATTTGATTATTAGGTTCATCCAGGGAGGGGAGTACAGTTGGGTCGATAGTCATCAAGCCTCCATTCTCTACTTGCACTGCGGTGTTTATAGGAGGAACCTCCATGTCTTTGTAAGTATCATTTTGGTTTCCATGCATGTTCTGGTTTCCATGCACATACAGCCTACTACGTACAAGCATCTTGATTAGCTTTTGGCCCGAGGCCCTGGTTTTGTTGGAGCTACTACGTGTTGCCCTCAGGTGGGCTATTCCCATTCTCTTCCTTTTATCTGCCAAATTAAACTAATCATTTGCATTCTTGTGTGGGCTTGTTGCCTCCTGGCCCACATTAAAGGCCCTAGCCTGAAATGAAAAAATATCTCCATCCACCATCTTTCCCTTAGAAATTGTTCCTACTTCTGATTTCCCTCTGATGGTAATATTTCCTAGATCTGTCGATTTACCTTTATCTTTCCTTAATATTTCTTGATTTCCCTCCTCCACTTGGAGGATATCAAAATGCGATCCATTCCCAGAAAATCCACCCCTAGTCATCGTAGATTGTCCTTTTGTGATCTGCGTATCTTCGACAATCAATCTGGAACGATTTGACTTGCCTTTTGCAAACATCTACGGACCGAAATTATCGGAGCTGACGTGTGTCGCCTGAGTTTGCTTTGAGGTCGCCGGATCTTTCACTTGTTCTTCGTTCCCCCTGCTGCCAGTATTGCCCAGTCCCTTATTCACGTTTTTGGTAATTTCTCCCATCTCCGCTTTGTGCTCCGGGCATGTCTCAAGCTGGTGGCCCACCTTCCCACAGTGGAAGGAAAGTGTACTGACCCCTTCATATTCTACTAGATAATTCCTGGAGTTGATTTTGATAGCCAATTTGAGGGGTTGATGGAGGTTAATCTCAATACAGATCCTTGCAAAATGGCCTCTCATCTTATGTGCAGTTTGCCTGTTAATCCAAAGGGGCTTCCCCAAAGCAGAGCCAATTCGTCGTAGCATTATTCCATTTTGGTATTCCATGGATAGGTTTGGAACCCTCACCCAAACCACAATGCTATCAATCTTTGCTTTCGTTGGTTTAAATTCTGGAATCCATTCTCTGACCATAAGACCATGACCCTGTATCATCCACGGCCTGTCAAAGAGGGCATAGTCTCTATCTTCCTTGAGGTTGAAAGATATAATAAAGAAGTCATTGGTCAGGTCTGTTACGCACATATCCCCTTTAGGATTCTATAGCTGATTTAGTTTTGTTTTCAACGCCACATATCCCACTTGTTTCCCAAATACCTTGATGATAAGAGCATTCTTCCAGGAGTCACGAAAGTATTCCAACTCCGAATCTGAAACCAGAATCTTTGGGCAGAGGTTACCAAAGAAGTCAATCATTTCTGCTTCATTCGCAAGTAAATTTTTCAAAGAGTATGGAAAGCTTCTACTCCTTGCATTCACCGTTGATCCCATTAATGGTGCCCTATATCCCCCTTCTTCTCTGCAGGTTGCAGCAAAGTATTTTGTACCCTGGGTTCCGCTCGATTGCAAAGGATCCTCAGCACCTCTTTTAGTCCTCTTTGTCCCCTATCACCCTGGGTTGTGCTTGTGTGCTCCGACTCCTTGGTGCCCCCCTCCGGCGGCCTATCCGTTGCTATGTTCGACATTCATTTGTTCATTTTACAGAAAACCACATCTGAGAGTGATGCCGTAATTGCTTAGTATCGTAGAAAAATTATTTTTTGATGTGATAAATATATTATAATTAATTAATGCTAATTAATAATATTATAAAACATTGTAACATTGTGACACATAATCAATTTAAAATTTTAATATTAAATTCTAAATAATTACGTGGTCGTCGCGATCGTGTAGTAGCACGGTCGCGATATTTCATAATGAACGTCGTTGTGGCGATCGTGCAGTAGCACGATTGCGAAAAAGGCACCTCTCTAAAAAATTTTCCATTACATAGATATTATCTATGTAATTTGATTTCAGAGTTGGTTTTATCACAGGGGACTTTTTGATTATGCTAAACATGTTCTATTATTTAATGTATAAATGAATATTGTGCAATTTGAAATTTTGTAATAAAATTATAAATATTTAAAATTTGAAATGTATACTAAGAAAGGAATTAGCAAGGTAAAAGTTTGTTATATAAAAAATATATAGGGAATTTGTTATAAATATATAAAATATACAAAGTAAATATAAATATTCTTATTATTATTAATTTTTTTACTTATTGTTAAAATTATTATTATTATTAGAAAAATAATTAAATATAATTAAATAATTAAATAAATAAAACATAATTAATCGAGTAAATAATTAAAATTTAATTAACATATATAAAAAAGATGATCAATTAATTAATTGATTAAAATAATTGACGCCTCTTATCTTTTAATATGTAACACTTAATAAACTTAATACTACATAAAATTTTATTATTTATTTATTATTATTAAGATAATCATTCCTTTCTTGCTTGACACATATATAATTTTATATTTTTAACTAAATATAATTAATAATTTGATTAAATAAAATATGATGAAATGATAATTAAGAAATATATAAAATATGATTAATTAATTAATTTATTAAAATATTTATAAATGCCGAATTAACTTAATAGTAATTAATAATAAATAATAACATCTAATTATAATTTGACTAATGAATTTGTTATATTTTAATTAATCAATATGTTAATTATAATTTTATTAGGAAATTAATTATATTTAATTAAAATTGGTAAAAGAAGAATGGGCTAATTAAATTTTAATTAATCAATTAACTATTATATATTTATAACACTTATATATATATATATATATATACGGGTGTGACATTTTAAGTCACACCCGGCCGTAACATAACATATATAATAGTTAACATATACATAATACTTAATGTAAATAACATATAAAAAATTAATATTAAGTAACAATAATTAATTGTTAATAATGGAATTAATTAATAATAACACAATTATAACTAAATTAATAATAAAATTATTTTAATATATAGTAGCTACCAATATAGTAAATTTTCACAACTACAACGAATTGGTATATATATTAACACATTAATATATAAAACTTAATAATAATAATTAACATAGGCGTACAACAAAGATTTAAATTTAATATTAGTAAATACAAATTAATAATAACGAACAAACATGAATAGGTATATATATGAAAACATTAATAAATTTTGTGTATGTATGTAAATGTTATTGGTTTTTAGTTTTTAATTCTTAACTAATATTATTTTTTAATTCTTAACTAATCACATTTTAATTAATTGAAACAAAATATAACGAACTAATTGATTGATTAAAATATAATTAATTAATTAATTCATAAGAATATAATTAAGACATATATAAAATACTATTAATTATTAATTAACAGGTAAGTTCACCTATAACACATATTTTTTATCTTTAATTAAAAATATTTCATGAATTGATTAAATAAGATAAAATTAATATACAATATAGAATGAAAAAATAATCACTCTATACTTATTTAAGTAATCAATCTAGTAATTATAATCTAATTAGTAAATTAATTATATTTAAATTACACTTAATTAAAAATGAAAATATATGGGCTAATTAGTGGGTCATGAGTAACATATATACTAAATATTAATACGTACTAATTAATCAATTAATTATATTTTATTTAACACATCAGTTAATTAATTAATTATTAATTATTATTAATGATAACTGAATAAAATTAACGATCAATAATTAAATTATAAATAATTATAATTTAATAAATTAATTAATGCATTATTTACTTAATTATCCAAAATCAACTAATTAGTTAATTAATTATATTTTAAAGAAAAATTATTTTTTGATATGTTTTAAAGTTATTATAATTAATTAATACTAATTAATAATATTTTAATTAATTAATCAATGATTTAATAAAAATGTTAAAAATATATATATAACATTGTGACAGCCGTGACTTATTTAGTCACAACCGTGACTTTCAATATATATATAATTAATCATTATAAATGTGTTGACAATATTTTTTAATTAATCAATTAACCATTTTTAATTAATCAATTATTATTATTATTAGTAGTGGCACATGCATGGAGTATTTAAATAAATGTTAAGTCAAAAACCAAAAAAAAAAAGAGGTCACGCCTGTGAGCAATAAGTCATAGGCGTGAAACTTTTATTTAACATTTATTTCATAATTTTTAGTCACGAGTATGACTTTTTAAGTAACGCTTGTGGTTTCAAAAGATTTGTAGTCACAAGTGTGACTCAACACTTGAGGTAGTCTTTTCTTCTAACTTTGAGCCTTGAATAAAGCTAATCAAGTATGACAACTGCCTTCACAAGCCAACTTAGCTAGACCGCATTAACGTTAATTGAGCATACACAATAAGTATCAAGGTATACAAGGACTAAATTATTTTATTTTTCACTCCAAATATTGACCTATTTAATCATAACTAAATTATTCAATTGATTACAAATTAATAATTGAATGATAATATAATTTTTTTACTTTTTAATTAGATTTTTTTATATTAAAACCATGTTGTGAAGTAGCTTTTTGAAATTCCTTGTCACTTGGATCAACATGCATCCTTGCGTTATCTTGTCGAATAAATATGGTTTTTCTTAAATCCTCTTTGGGCCACTTAAGTTGAATTGCCGGTACAACATGTTCAATAAAAAATATCTTTATTGTTTCTCTCGTAACTGAGATCATCGGTTTAATCTTTAATGTTCCGGCATCTCTGTTTCGACTTCTTCTTTGAGCTGGTTGTGAGGTAATAAATGGAAACACTCCTATTTTTCCCAAGAACACTTCATTTCCTTCATTGTCAAATCTTGGACGAGCCATAGCAACTAAAAACATTACCTTTTCAATGTAATTTTTACTCTGACATGTGCGCAAAGGTTCCTCTTCGGTGGGAAGTAGATAATATTTTTCTGACTTCCTAGTCATATAGAACCATTTTTTGTCAATATACACAACATTAAACATATCAATGAATTTTGGCTCATAAGGTAAGCTGTTTTGATCCATCATAGATAAGCGAAATCGCAAACGCGCTTTTTTATTTTCTTCTCTTAAGTGCGGCTTAATGGTGTTTGAATGACGTCAATAAGACCTTGCTTTATACGTCTATGTAATGACGTGTAGCTAACACTTGTACCCCTGGCCTTCAAAGATTCAGTAAGTGACATTATAGTCTTTCGTCGATGTAAAGGAATTTGAAGAACGTGATTTAAGTCAACTTGAACTCTCTTCCG
>JANZXP010000003.1:5863294-5883295 GCA_027576715.1 Erythroxylum flavicans | reverse complement strand
AAACTCAGAAAATGGTTGTATCTAGAGATGTGAAATTTGATGAGAATGAAGGATGGAAGTGGGGAGAGCTTGCAGCTGGACAATCAAAAGGAGTTAGAGTTGAATTGCCACTATTTGAACTTGAAGTAGATGAAAGAATGGAAGGGGATGCACTTCAGGAAATTACAAATGCAGACAATTCAACTAATGCAGAAGCTGAAACACCTCAGGGGGAGACATCTCAGCCAGAACAACAAAATTTAAGCAATTCAGGAGAAGAAGGAAATCAGGAGGAGGTTGCACCAAACTCTGAAGATGATTCGGTTCCAGAAAATGAGGCATTGAGCTCACCATCTGAGGAGGAGACATCTAGTTCAGATAGTGCACACAAGGAGAGGAATCTGGCGTCCATTTATAAAGAAACTAACCCTTTGTTTGATTTCAGGTACAATGATGCAGATGAGGAGGTAGCAGATGATGCATATATGGTTTCAAAATATGCAATACCTGCAGAATCTAAACCATTGATATACAAATAAGCTGTCAAATAAGGAGTGTGGCAAAGCTCAATGGATGAAGAGATAAAAGCAATTAAAGAAAATGGAACTTGGTTGCTGGTTGATTTGCCAAGTCCAGAAACAAAGGTGGTCAACTCCAAGTGGATTTACAAGAAAAAATTGAATCCAGATGGATCAATCAACAAGTATAAAGCTAGGCTTGTTGTGAGGGGATACAAACAAGAGTATGGGGTAGATTATACTGAGACTTATGCACCAGTAGCAAGATTAGACACAGTGAGTTTGCTATTAGCTTTAGCTGGAAATAATGGGTGGAGGGTGCACCAAATGGATGTGAAGAGTGCATTCCTGAATGGAATTCTTGATGAAGAAGTTTATCTGAAGCAACCCGAAGGCTATGTTGTGCAAGGACAAGAGCAGAAGGTGTATAAACTTGTGAAGGCCTTGTATGGACTGAAACAGGCTCCAAGAGCCTGGTATTTAAGGATCAACAATTACCTGATGCACAATGGGTTCTTGAGAAGTAAGAGTGAAGCAACTTTGAATGTAAAAATCAGAGGTGGGGAAAAATTGATTTGCTCTTTATATTTTGATGATTTACTAATAATCAGCACGAAGGATCAATTAGTAAAAGAATTCAAAGAATTAATGAAGTCTGAATTCAAGATGACTGACATAGGAGAAATGAGTTATTTCTTGGGATTGGAGGTTGATCAAAGGGAGAATGGAATATTCATAAATAAGAAGAAATACGCAGAGGAGCTGATTGAGAGGTTTAACTTAAGGGAGAGCAGTGGCATGGCAACTCCCATAGAGCATCAACTGAAATTGGAAGCCACAAAACCAGGTGAGCAATTTGATGTGACTTATTATAGGAGCATGCTAGGTTCCTTGATGTATTTGAGTGCTTCTAGACCTGGTATTGGTTGTGCTGTGAACATTATGGCAAGTTTTAATCATAATCCCTCTAGGTAGCATGCCATATATGCTAGAAGAATATATGCTAGAAGAATACTCAGATACATTAAACACACAGTGAAGTATGGAATTTGGTATGGGAGAGGAGAAAAGGTAGAATTGTACACATTTAGTGATGCAAGCTATGCTGGAAGTGGTGAGTGTAGAAGCAGAAGTGGGTATTGCTGTAGCTTGGGATCAGAAATTTTCACTTGGAGCTCTAAAAAATAGAAAAGTGTTGCTCGGTCAATAACTGAGGCAGAGTATGTAGCAGTGAATATGGCAGCTAAGCAAGTTCAGTGGGTGAAGAAGATTTTGATGGATGTTGAAGAGCTTAAGGAGAAGTGTGTCACCATCTACTGTGATTCTAGTGCAGCAATCTCCATGTTAGAAAATCCTTCAGATCACATGAGGACCAAACACATGAGAGTTAAATACCATTATGTTAGAGAATTGATTGAAGAAAAGGAGATCAAGATGGCATTTTGTAGGACAAGTTTCCAATTGGCAGACATATTTACTAAAGCTTTGCCAAGGTGGAGATTTGAAGCCTTGAGAAAGTTGATAGGTATGCAGGCTCCACAAAACAAAGGAGGAGCTGTTGACTTATGTTGTTTCATGGAGCCTGCTATATTGAAGCTTGCTGAAGATCTTGCTGCATTAGTCAAAGTGAAAAAGAAAGGGAGACTGAAGAAGAAAGCTCTCAAGCTCCAAAGAAAACTAGAGATGATGGTTTTGGAAATAATGCAGAAGGGTCTGGTTCAAAGGAATGGAATTCGGATGAATGAAGCTCAAGAATTCAGAACAGAAGAACAGGCTGAAACAAGCTAAAATGAAAGTTGGAAGTTGAAGATTTAGAACATGAGAGGAAAAGCAGAGTTTGAAGTTTCAGATTAATTAAAACCAGAAATGTCATTAGTCATTAAGGAAGACCAAGTCAGCTCAAATTACACCTTATGCAATGTGTGGTCCCAACCAAATCAGTTTTTACTGCTGTATTATAGGAATTGTCAGTTTTGTTAGAATTTCAAAAAACAAAATCGTTATTGCTTTTTGTTAAGCCAATGAGAGCAAGAAACTTGTCAAAATCTTGCTTCTCACTCAGTTTTTATTTTTCATTATCAGCCATTGGATGTAAGGCATGAAAACCATGTGTAAGAGCTAACTTGAAAAGCTCAGTTAAGATTCGAAAATGAATGAAAAAAAACTGTTCTTCATCTTGATGTGAAAAACTTGATTTATTTTTGAGTTGTTTTTCTTGTGAGTGTGCTGTGAATGGATTGAGTGTGAAAAGAACAGACATTGGATCTGTCAAAACCTCATTTTGTTCATAGTTGCATTTCCTTCATTTTTGCAATATTTACACCTACATTTACTTTACTGTTGAAAAATCACTGTAGCTACCTGAAACCATTTCTTCCATCTTTCACAAACATCCGAAAATTTGTTCCATTTATTATGAGTGATTACATTCAGTACAACTAAAATGTTACAACTAGAGGAAGAGAAAAGGTGTTGATATTCTGAGACTTCACTTCCTGGAGAGCAGCAGTACACTAGCATTGAAGGAAGCCTTGAATCACTTTATCCTGAAGCTGAAGTTCAAGTGAGACCTTTGAGGGAACAAGTGACCGTCTGTCAAGAATGATGACAGATTTACTATTTGATATCTAGGCTTTTTGGTGGCTCCTATACCATAAAGAAAGATACAAGGAGGGTGTAAAATATTCTCTTCCTGCCCACCCTGATCTCATAAAAAAAGATACAAGGAGGGTTTTAAATATTGTCTTCTTGCCCACCCTGATTAGGTTCTGCTGTTGAATTTATAAAGCCAACGTTTGTTACACAATAGAGTTTGAATTCAACTTAGATTTTACAAGATAAATTATATCTAAAACAAAGATAAGATATCTGTTGAAATATTGAATGGGAAAGAATCCCACATTGGAAAGAAGAAGAAGAGGAGAAGCACATATAAGCTAAAAAGGAGCCAAATCAAAATGCCTAAAGGCATTTTGGTGGTGGACCTCCTATTTGAAGCCCAATGCTTTCTCTCTCTCTCCCATGCACTCCTTCATCTTTCGGGCCCGTGACATTTTCAAACAATATCTAAAGCTACTCATATAGATTATGCTTGCTGTTGAGAAGGATTACGCAGAGAAGATTGCTGTTGGGAAGATTTCGCAGAGAAGATTACGGGTGCTGTTGAGTTTCTTTATCAAGCTTAATCTTTTATTTCTTCATCGAAGTAACGAAACTAGAGATCATGCAAAACCTTACAAACGTCTGCAGCTAAACCATAATCGCTAATTCCGGTAAATTTTTGCTACATAAGAGATTGATGGAAATCATGGTATGGAGATGCAAGCGCGTTAATCTCTGGGTCTCTTTCTAACTTGGACATGTCTTCCTTCTTGAAGTTTAGGTACATCTCAATACCATCTTTTTCTTTTGCTGGAATGAACGAAACTAAATTTTCAATAGGCCAACGTCCAATGGAAATTGACAGTGGCTTCCCCCATCCGAAATCAGTTTTATAAACTGGAAACAAGCAACTTGTGATCGTCAATGGAATTTCCTTCTTGCTACTCAGTGCCTCTGCCCTATCTTGCATTATTTTCAGATACTCTTCGCCATCCTCAAGTCTCTTCACAAATTCTGCGTCCACGCTTCTTGTTGTTTCCCTCATTTGGTTGATGACACTAGTTCCCGAGAACGAATCCATGGCCTTGTTGTCAAGCACTGCAACCACTGGCTCGTATACGAAGTTTCCAATATAATGGCTCGGGAGAGGTGGCTCCATTCTTGAACGCAAGTTAATGGGTGTTCTCACAACGTAAACTTTGTCAGGAGCAGGTTTCGTTTGAGTTGCTGCCAGGAATCTCTCCCATATAAAAGTTGTTAACGCCTGAGTTCGCGTCGGTCGTCGACGGTCTCCGGTGCCAGTACTTTTGTCAGTGTATCTATCTTGAAGAACTGCTAAGCTTGTTGCGTTGAAAAGATACTTCCGCATGAGAAGGTTATGCTCTCCATGGACAATCTCAAAGGAAGGGTCAAACCCTGATACATTAATCGGTGGAAAGTACTTAGCAGTGTCGAAACGAGGCACAGATACACTGCTATCCCCACGAGCAACGGCGGCCCAAGTGTTTAGGAAAGTAACTAGTGATGAGGCATCAGCTACCTTGTGGGACAGACAAAGCCCGACGACCATACCACCACAATCCAAGTAAGTGACTTGAACAAAAGCAATCAGATCAGTGGATTCCTCAACTTCGAAGGGGATCAACTTGTTGAGATGGTTGCAATATGGGGTTTGGAGAACTTGGAGCATGGTGCATCTGACCTTAGCTTCGACGAGAGGAACTCCCTCGTCGTTGCAGTCTATGTGAGAGTTACCTACAACACGCCCCGCAAAAGGGTAAAAAAGGGTTAAGGTCTGAGACAAGGATTTCTTCACCCTTTGGTACCTTTCTGTATTGGTGATATCGGATTTTCTAGGATAGAAGAAGAACCAGGGTGTGAAAACTCCAGGCATGACTTGATCAAGATATGATAATTGGCAACGACGAAGATGGTTAGGGGTTGGAGAAGATGGCTTCACCATACTTTGCGAAATCTTCTCCACATGAATCATCATTTTCTCTGACTAAACGATGATCAACAAGGGCTTAGCTTCTCTATTAAGACGTCTTCTGTGGGAGATCAGATCTTGATCTTCTTCGAATAAGTGAAAAAGAATGCTATTCAATTAAAAAAATAATTCATCGTTAAAAAGAATCATTATAGATCACATCGACACAGATATCGTGTCTGTAAAAAGATTGCTTTATTCATTTGAAATTAAACCGTCTACAGTCTACAGTTTGTCTTGAATTATTACACAAACAGTCGTAACATAATAATCGATCTAAACATAAACATCTCGCTCACTAGTAAAATTTAGAGAGGTTCGTTCAATATTATACAACTTTAATCTTACCTAAAGACTGTTTTGAAAATATTCGATCATTTAAAATATAATGCAAAAGTAGCTTCATAGGGGGGAGGCTCTTGTTCGAATTCCCTCAGCTTTAAAGATTTTAGGTAATAATAAGTTGATTACGCTTGTTTCGCATTCAAGTGAATATATCATTCAATTTAAACCCTTAAGCTAATTAAATAAATTACTCATATATTCTTCCAAAAAGTATATTTAATACACATTGAAAGGATATCATAAAAATATAATTAAATCAACACTCTAAACTTTAATTTACTTTACCCTAATTTCATATTTGTATTTTGTATTAAACTTATTTACTTAAAAGATACTAAAAAAGATTGTATGGTCTTTTAACATGCTTATCTAGTAATGAAATATGTAAGGTATGATGTTAGGGTTAAACACGTGTTTCTAGTTTTGTAACATATGATCCTTTGTCGTTAATTTCTATTAAAAAACCTAACTCGAGTAACATAAGAATTAATTATCAAAAAAATCTCAAATTTTTGTCAATTTTTAACTATAGCTTGAATTTTAAAAAGTAGCAATAAAATACCTAAATTTTCAATTTTTTTCAATTCTAGCCTGAACTTAAAAAAGTAGCAATAAAATACTTAAACTTTCGATTTTTTTCAATTCTAGCTCAGCGTTAGTGTTTCCATTAATTTTGCTTACGTGGCTTGCCATATGTTTCAGAAACATTAACTATTAATACACATCAACCAAAATTAACATAATAAATGAAGATTAATAAAATGACGTTGTTTAATCACTTAATTAAACGACATTGTTGTTTAAAAATAACCTAAATTATATTACGTAGCCTCGATGACCTTACCTTTGATTTCAGTTTTTCCCTTCGTTTTAGTTTATTATCTTGATGCTCTCATCTTTTGATTTTTAGATTACGCAATTTCAATGCCCTCACATTAAGAGCATTAGGAGAACAAATTAAAAACGAAGAGTTTACTGATGCAGTACGTTATAATGAGAGAATAATTTAATGAATCAGAAGAACAAACAGAAAATAAAGGACTGAGGGCTGAGAGAGAACAACAGATAACATCGAGCTAGAATTGAAGAAAATTGAAGTTTAAGCATTTTATTGCTACTTTTTAAAGTTTGAGCTATAATTAAAAAAAATTAGGCATTTTATTGCTAGTTTTTAAAGTTTAGATTATAATTAAAAAATTGAAAAAAGTTTTGAGTTATTTTGGTAATTAATCTAGTAACGTAATTATACCATATAACACACGACATCGTGCTTTATGCAAGTCGTTATTCAATTTGGATCGACGTCTCAAGAAGAATCGCATTTAATTAAAATTTGACTCATTCGATCCTTTGGTTCGACTGGAGGCCACCCTAAATTTGGTTCGACAGGAGAGTGCAAGCATCCTTTCATTGGAGACGTGTGGTAAGCAAATCACATCCAAGCTTAGAGTTTTTGGTTCGTTAGGGTTTTTTAAGAGTTTTGTTTATGGGTTTTGCTAATCATATGTGTTAAGAGGTATTCCCTTTTTGTTTATATTTGATTGTCGAATTTTCTTGTATCCTTGCTTTGCTGTTTATATCTTCCGATTTTAATTATGCAGCTTTAGATTTTGTTTAATTTCAGTTTTAAATGAACATATATCATGTTGTTTCTGTTATTGTTTTTGGTAATTTCTTTGATTTAAACTCAAAACATTTATTATATTATGATAACATTTGTTATATTGCAATATTACTAAACAAAATCAGAACTCTGAAACCACTTATGAAAAAGGACAACAAATGGATGTTCATGAGTGGAATGCTTCTAATGCTGCTGGTTCTACGAGGGACTGCATTTTGCTCGCAGCATGTGAAGCACATGAGACCCTTCCTTATATTGCTGAACTTCCTGTCTGCTGCTGAGAGAGTTTAGATTAACAAGGTTGCGGAGAGCTTTGTTATGAATTTCGTGTGGTTTAAATTCATCTTTTGAGACAGCTGCTGGCAGTTGTTAAAGGTCAAGTTTGGCCAGCGCTGGACCTCGATGCTCTTGCACTAAGTCATTGATTACGTACTGATCTCTTGCTAGTTTCCTGAAGAAATTGAATAACAGAGAGATATTATTTTTGTAGAATAATCAAATGACAATCCATCATGTTTTGACTAATTTTCACCAACATACGATGGCTTAATGTGTATTAAGGAGAAAAGGAGAGATTACCCTTCCATAGCGGATTCTTATTGCTGGTCTTCCTAGCTTTGCAGTACTTGGAGTAACTAGAAGTAGGTTCGTCTGTGGATATGATTTAGCCGCCTGAAAGTAATTTATAAATAAGACTGCGTCATGTTAGCTTGATTTGACATATTTATCTTTTCTCGAATATACAAAGCCGAAAGAAGATTAGCTAGCCGATTGTTAATTTTCTGCAACCAATCATCCATTGTTAAAGTGGAAGACACCTGCTTCGGGTTTTAAATATCCTATGATGATAGGAACATGCATAAACATGAACAAACAGTAAGTCATTTGTGTTGAAGCAGGTATAGTGCACGTGTCCTTCGATGTTCGGTACCAAATGATGCTCAAACTGAAACCCTATTTTTGCAATGGCTTCGCCTTACTACTACCGCTACTATCTAGAGATAGAATTGCATATTATTATATCTCTCTAATTTTTGCATATTGGTGGAATTTTTATTGTATTATTATTGTTGTTGTTACTGTTATTGTAGGGTTGTGAATTTTGGTTTTTTATTTGTGAAATTATATTTTGATATCAAATGTTCCTTGGTGAAATGAGATTTCAATTTCAAGGTGCATATACTACGTTAATCCCTTTTGTAACTTCTAGATGACATAACTGATATTAGCTTTTAAGATTCCAGTGTTTTTCAAATGGATTTATTTTAATTAGGATTAACGTAAAATTAAGATAGTTCCACTTTGTTCACATTTTTTAGCTCGTTAAAGTATTATTAGTACAAGAAAAATATCGTTTAGCTACATAAATTACCAACGGAAAATATAAACATTCCGTCGGTAAGTCAGGTTAGTGATGGATTTTACTGACGGACAAAGACATCGTAGAAACGGGCGTAGGTAATAATTTCCAACGAACAACAGAATGTCTATTGGTAAATTACCGACGGACAATTAATGTACCGTTGGTAAATATACCGACGATTTTTTGTTCAGTTGATCGTCAGTAAATTGCCGACGAACAATATCATTCCGTCGGCAGATTTACCGATGGTGTGTTCTTTTCCTTCGGTAAGTTTGTTAAAACATTATCGACGGTTACACTTTTTTGCGTTGGTGAGTGTATCGACAATTATTCTGTGGCAAATCCTGTCAGTAAATTTGGCAACGGAACCACAAATGTTCGTCGGTAAATCAACCAGAAATTTTTTTTTAAAATGCACTATCAATAATTTTATTTGATGATGTTATGGTTGATGCATAATTTAAACAATTATGAATTTAATAATATACATTTAATTTTTTTAAACAGAAAGTTGATTGATGATATAAAGTTAAAAATATCTTAATTAATAATAAAAACATTATATTGTACATAATAAGTATTTGTAATTCAAATGAAATGACTACAAGTATACTATTGATTTGGTGACGACGGATGCTCTGATTGGTGCGATGAGGTACTACCATTATCCTTCAACACATCCACTTCATTACTGAGCTGAGCTATGTACTCCATTAATGTCCGCATTGTGCTCCGAAACTTTTAGACTTCATTGGTTACGGACCGCCTTCCAGATGCTGCTATACTTGATGTGGAGGATTGCGAATAACAAGTATTCGCAAATAAACCTAAGCCGAATATCCTTCCACAACGGTCTCTACCAACCACTGCATGAAGATAAGTTTGAGTCCCAACAACATCTTCAGGCTGCTGAGACTATCGTTGAATACTTTCTTGTATTTAGTTATATCAAAAGGCAATGTTTATATTAGTAAGTAGTAATTATTAAGCATTAATATTAAACTATAAATTTCACATACATTTAGTTCTCTATATCGAGTGTTGACGAATGTCACACCGTCATATTTCTTAGTGTGAGTGTGCAAAAAGAGCTAACAGTGTGTAGGTCTCATGGCCATAGACTTTTCCTGCGTAAGAATAAAATGTTATAAGTGAACTAGAATTTATAAAAATTTCGACAGAGTTTCCTCTATTTTTATGATATTTACCCCCTATTGAACAATGAAAACAAGTCAACAACACAGCCATATATGGCGACAGACATTTACAACATTATTATTCTCCATAATACACATATTTTTATTCCAAAATTCACACATCAAATTAAATTTAAATACAACAAAGTAAAGAAATCAGAATATAAATTTAAAGTATAGATATTTACAAGTCTCTCTACATGCTTGTGGTGGGTAATAGATCCTCTCGTATGTACAGGAAGACTCTCTCCCCCTGATCTTCCACGGCTGTTGGTAGAATTATGCTCTAAAATGGACATTGTCTCATGTTAGTATCCTTAATGTTCCCCAAAGTTTACAGAACATCTAAACTTTATATAACATCCCCTAAGTATTAACCAATTGAATTAATGACCTACAATTGATTTCAAAACTATGGTACGTGACATTGTTTACACCTCTGAATCAAGAAAACAAGTTCTCGCTGTAACTCTTAGGCTCGTGAAATTTTTTACCGATAAGTCTCACGGGAGCTGCATCACATGTTTCCAGCCTATATATCGTCCTAGAAGTTTATTATGTAAAGAATTTGTCTTGTCTATAAAACGTATTAATTTGTTGTGTTAATACTAAGTTTGCATTAATCACATCAAAGTTGAAGTATTAATCGATCAAATTAATAACCTACAATTGATTTCAAAACTATGGTACATGGCATTGTTTACACCTATGAATCAAGAAAATAAGTTTTCGCTGTGACTCCTAGGCTCTTGGAATTTTTCACCGATAAGCCTCACGGGAGCTGCATCATGGGTTTCTAGCCTATATACAGTCCTAGGGGTTTATTATGCCTTAAATCATTCATAACATCTCAAACTCATTTCACATACAATAAATGCTTATGTAATCATACATCTACTCATCAATGATTCAAACATAACCCAAATACAAATAGTTAGACTATTAAAGAGGAACATAAAAACTCATCCATGACTATGTCATTGGACCTAGCACACATATATCCCAAGACATATTAGATGAAACTAATACAAAATTGATAAAATAATACTAGGCAATTTCCTTAGTTTTCCTAATGGAACAAGGTTTACTCCAATTATCAATGCGATGAGAGGCCCAAATATACGGCATGCAATGCAAAGGGCTAAAACACAATCAATTGGTGATACATGGGAAAGAAGGGAACAAGACAAAATATGATTAAATTATACTTCTTACCAAACCATATACGATTGCCAAATATGGCTACAAACTTTCAGGCGTATATATGATAATACAGGATTATGCATTATCATAATTATTTCAAACTCATGATATATTTTACATAACAATATAAAAGGAAATGTTTGTTCTAAGAGACATTTCATCAAACAACTCATAAGCAACCCGAAAGATCTCTAACTAATAACAAAAACGACTGCATTTTTTTCATTATTTACCAACAACAACACATTTAAACAACAAACAAACCAATAATTCAACTAAAAAATGCATAAACCAACAATTATAACAAAACCCACCCACCCACTGACGATATACATATAAGCATCTAAGACCTTCATTTTTTGTACACAAAATAAACTCAATAGAGATGTTACGTGAAAATGATGCACGATGGACCAAAAACGAAGCAAAAACTCGAGGGTGGAAGCACAAAAATAAGAGAATCGACGGCGCAAGGTAGGAAGAGAGAAAAATAGCACAGGGAAGGGAAAAGGGGGTGTTTTCGGGTTTGTTAACGCTGATGATAAAATGACGTCGTTTGGATTAAAACCATACATTTTATGAAAAATTTGACAGTTATTGACGAAAATGTGGTCCCGTCAGTATTCAAGTTGCTTATTTTCTTCGTCAGCTGTTGCCGCCTAATTTTGTGACGGACTTTCATATTCTGTCACTATAGTAAGTCAAAAAACTCGCAAGGATATTTTCCCTCCATGTTTACCGACAAATGTTTTGGCCATCAATAAATCCGTCAACTTTACCAACAGAAAGTCAATGTCTGTCGCTAATTTATGACAGAATTTGTTCCGCTGATAATTTTCTGTCAATAATTTGTTACTTTCTTGTAATGTATTCCGCAACTGCAATTAGGCATATATATTGTCCTATTGGACATAATACCTTGTCGTGAAAATATTCATCACCTTGATATTTCTTAGTTCTTTATGGTTTAGAATTATAGTACTTGTATGGTTTTGATAAGAGGCTAGCTGTTAGTCAGTGATTTCTATAGGAATTTATTCTTCGAACATAGTGAAACTACTTAGGGATAAAGTAATATTTAGAGAAGAATAGAAAATAGTAGGAGATACTAGCCAGATGTGGGAGAGAGTAGCAGCTAAAGAGATCTTGGGAGTTTTTAAAGGACCTAGGGGTCGTAAGATGGAATCTTGGTGGTAGAATGAAGATGTACAAGAAAAGGTTAAGATCAAGAAGGGTACATATAAAGCATTATTGGATAGCACTATAGAGGTCGAGAGAATAGCCAATAGAGTAACATACAAACTGGCTAAGAAAGAGGCAAAGAAGGCAATCTCAGTAGCTAAAAGCAGAGCGTACGAGAAATTGTACCAAATAGTGGATACTAAAGATGGAGAAAATGACATTGGAGAAAATGACATTTTTAAGTTGGAGAAAGCTAGGAGAAGGAAAATAAGAGACTTAGATCAAGTTCGTTGCATAAGAGATGAAGTGGAACGGGTACTCGTGGCTGAAAATTACATCAAGAAAAGATGGCAGAGGTACTTCTATAGTTTTTATAATGAAGGCATAAAGGACAACATATCTTTAGGTAATCTTAGCATGTCTGAGAGGTTTTGTAACTTGACTTGTTGCAGACAGATTTCAAGGGCAGAAATTAAAATAGCTTTAAGGGAGATAAAGAGCGTAAGGGCAATAGGGCCTGATGAGATACCTATTAAGGTGTGAAAGAGCATAGGTGAAGAGGGTTTTACTTACATAGCCAAGCTCTTTAATGTGATCCTTATGACCACCAAAATGTCGGATGAGTGAAGACTGAATACGTTAATTCCTCTATACAAGAAAAAAGAGGATATTCATAATTATAATAACTATAGAGGCATTAAATTACTTATTCACACAAAGAAGTTATAGGAGAAGGTAATTAAGAATAGAGTGAGAAAAAAGACTCCTATTTTGGAGAACCAGTTTGGCTTCATACTAGGAAGGCCTACGATAGGACCATTACATCTCTTAAGAAGATTAGTAGAATATTACAGGGAAAGACAGAGTAATTTATAGTTGGTTTTTATTGATTTAGATAAGGCTTATGATAGTGTACTTAGGAAAATCTTGTGAAGGTGTTTAGAGGCTGACGAAGTTCCTTTGTCTTATATATGGGTTATTAGGGATATGTATGAAGGGGTAAAGACTAGAGCAAAGATGATAGGAGCTATAGAAAATTTTTCTATCGATATTAGGCTACACTAAGGTTCCTTATTGAGCCATTTTCTGTTTGTAGCAGTGATGGATGAACTCACCAAGAATATTCAAAAGGATGTGCCTTGGTGTATGTTATTTGCTGATAATATTATCTTAGTGGATAAGACGAAAGAGAGTGTCAATATTAAGCTAAAATGTCGAAGGGATATGTCAAATTCGAGGGGTTTTAAATTGAACATAACTAAGACTGAGTACTTAGAGTGCATCTTTTCGGGCCATAGGGTTCATTTCGATATAGAGGTAAAGATTGGTTCGGAAGTTATACCTCAGAAAGAGTGTTTTAAGTACCTAAGGTATATCATTCAAAGCAATAGAGAGATCGTATCTTATCAGGATGGCTTAAATGGAAACGTGTATCAGGAGTTTTGTGTGACAAGAAGATATCACTCAGCTCAAAGGTAAATTGTATCATTTAATGATTATGTCGACTATGCTATATGGGATAGAGTGTTGACCTATCAAACAAATGCATAGTTGTAAGCTACTGGTGGCGGAGATGAGGATACTCTGTTAGAAGTGTAACCTTACTAGAAGAGATAAGGTTAAGAATGTATTGGTAAGAGATAAATTAAGGTGGCCAGTATTAATAATAAATTAAGAGAGACGAGAGGGTTCAGACATGTTAAAAGGAGATACCTTGAAGCTCCAGTGAGAAGATGCTAGAAAATAGTACTTAAAGGCTGTAAGAGGAAAAAAAAAGGCCTAAGAAGAACTGACGTAAAGTAATCAAGAATGATATGACTTCGCTAGAACTTACCAAAGACATGGCCCGCAATAGAAAACTTTGGCATATTAGGATACGGATAAAATATCTCATGTAGGCAGGTCTTTATCATTCTCTTAAGTCCTCTAAAGTCTTTTCCTTTGACTCATTCATTTTATAGATAGCCTTAATATTTTGATTAAGTAGTACTTCTCCCATAGTTATTTAGCCTATGCAGTTCCTTACTTAGTCTATTTACTTTATTATAATGGTTGGTATGATTATTATTGTACTTGTCTCTTTTTGTCCTAGTTTTTGTATTTATTTACGTATTTTATCTTGTATTGTTAATCTTTACCATATTCTATAGGTGTTTTATTACATATTTCTATATGTTTAGTTATATGTATTTATTGATATTTTGTATTATTATTAATTTGCAGTATATATGGGTCTATCGGAAACAGTCTCTCTAATATTTAGGAATAAGCATGAGTACTATTGGACTTCTCCAAACCCTACATTTCAGCGGGAGATCTCATTGAGTGTTGTTGTTGTTTGTATCTATGTTCAACCTTTTAGCGTATAATATTGTTGCCTACGAAGTTCCCATCATCTTCAGATGTGTTGTTGATGGATTGGTTGACATATGGATTTTTTATATCAAAATTTTACTATGTTTGTCATCTTATTATTGTTTTCATGATTTACTTTTTGACCCCATATGAAGATCTATATTGATCATATTGGTAGATGTGTTATTCACTACCTCTTCCAAATAATCTTTGCACTGAACATAAGTTGTTTAAGTACTGAATTGCACCTAACAGGGATTGAATTAGGTGTTAATAAATTTAAGAAAACATTTTGTAACTTAACAAAGATACTTAGTTAATTTCAAATTGAATGAAAAAATGCAATAAAATTTAAATTAAACTCAATCAATCAATCGAAAATAAAGTAAAGATTGTAGGAAAGAGATGTTACGAGTTGATTTTTGTGATTCGACAAATCTACTTTAGGATTCCACTAATCTCTTTTAAACTAGGTGAAGATGTACCTTCATACAATAATTTTTGCTTGACAAAGAGGAACCTTGCTTACTCACTTTAAGCTCAAGGACTCTCAATCACTTCTTAAATCCTTGTAAATGCTCAAAACTCTTGTAAATGTGTTATTGTAATCCTCAAATGTCATAACAATGTCCAACAATTAAATTCCAAGCATTTGTATTTATACTAGCTTCAAAACATCACTGGATACAAAATTAGCCATTATAATATCTAGTAACAATGACACAGGTCAACATCTGACACATTCAACTTATATTCCTAATTGGTTGACCAATGTATTGACTAATGTTGCATACATTCTCTTAATACACAATTTTTTAAAACTCTTGATACATTGGTCAACCAAACCTGGACATTGGTCAATCAATGTCTCTGGAAACAATACATTTATTAGTCACACTTATTCAACAAGATGCTAAAATCTCTCCTGAAGATGTGGAAGCTACTGATTATGTTAAATGATAAGGAAATTATTCAACAAGATGCTAAAATCTCTCCTGAAGATGTGGAAGCTACTGATTATGTTAAAAGTCAAGGGTTCTATGTACATTAATACAGATTGGGTCAAAACCTGTAATTAGGCTTATGATTTTGTTTCTAAAACTTCAGCCTTGTATTTGTGTATTTAAACTCTAACAGTGAAAAATAGAATTAACGCTTCCCTCATCAAAATCTTTATGGTATCAGAGCTATTCCTGCAAGTCTGATAAACATGTCAAACTCTTCTTCTTCCATTCCAAAGGAACCGCAACTCACAATTCAATCCTTCCACCAATGTTCTAGCCTAATTTCTATTAAGCTAACCTCAGCCAATTTCCTCCTATGGAAATCACAGATCACTCCCCTAGTCAAAAGTCTAGGTCTTCATCACCATATCACTTCGAGTGAGAAGCCTACATCTGAGATAGTGGATGACAAGGAAACCAAAACACCCAACACGGCTTATGAGACCTGGTTGACAAATGATGGTCTTCTTGTTTCTTGGTTGCTGGGAACCATGAGTGAAGACATCATAAGTTCTACCTTTGGCTCAGAAACAGCCTATGATGTATGGAGTACCTTGGAGCAGCAGCTGCTGCCTATGACTGTCGAAAAGGAAGGACACTTAAAAACTATGCTTATGACAATGCGAAAGGGATCACGATCCCTTGATGAGTACTACAAGATGTTCAAGTCCGTTTGTGATAATCTTGCTGCCATCAAACAACCAGTATCTGATTTCGATAAGGTGTTTCAGTTTGCCCGTGGCTTAGGCAACAAATATGAAAATTTCAGGTATGCAATGCTTGCAAAACCACCATATCCCTCTTTCACTCAATTTGTGCAAGCTGTTCAAGGTTATGAAGAGGATCAGCTCTCAAAGAAAGAAGAAGAGAAGCAGTTTATTGAACATGCTCAAGCCTATTTTGGTCAAAGAGGAAGAGGCCGAAATAACAGAGGTAATCGTGGAAATTTCTCTTCTAGAGGTAAAGGTTTTGTTCCTGCTGGTAGATACAATCCAGGAAACTCGTCTGGAAATTATTCAGGCAGAGGTGCACCTTTCTCTGGACGAGGAGCAAACCGAAATTTCAAAAATACATCTGCTCAGCAAAATGATAATCAATCGTCCCAAAGTGCCGCTGCAGTCACTTGTCAAATTTGTAATAGAACAAACCATGTTGCAATTGACTGCTGGTACAGGTATGACTATTCACACCAGTCTGAGGAACTGCCTCAAGCTCTTGCTGCACTAGTTGTTCATGATGACAGTGACCCAAATTGGCATGCTGATTCCGGTGCCACTTCTCATATGACAAATGATGTTGGTAAGCTTTCTTCTATTACACCATATTATGGTCGTGATGTTGTATATGTGGGAGATGGCAACGGCTTATCTATATCACACACTGGTGATGCTATTATTCAAACTGAGAATGGCAATTTAAATCTAAAGGATGTTCTTGTCGTTCCTGATTTGAAAAAGAACCTCATGTCTGTTGGAAAGCTAACTGATGATAATTTGTGCACCATTGAGTTCTCATCATCTGATTTTGTTGTTAAGGACAAAAAGCAGAAGGCAATAGCCAGGGGGCGTAGAAAAGGTCGTTTATATGTGTTGAATGAAATTGAGGAAGCTTTTACAGCAATCAAAGGGGGTAGTGCATCATCTACATTGTGGCATCAACGCTTGGGGCATCCAAATTCCAAGATTCTAGCTTGTTTAAACAACAAGAATGTCATTCAGATTTCTCAGTGGATAACAAAACCTTTCCTATGTGTTAGTTGTCAAATGGGAAAAAGATGTAAATTACCTTTCTCTCTTTCAAATAAAATTGCCAAAGCTCCTCTTGAAAAGATTCATTGTGATCTTTGGGGTCCTGCCCCTGTAGCATCAAATCAAGGTTTTCGATTCTATGCTGTTTTTGTGGATGATTATTCACGTTTCACATGGATATATCTGCTTAAAAGAAAATCAGATTTCTTTGCAATCTTTAAGAATTTTCAGACATTGGTGGAAAACAAATATGAGCACAGAATTAAGATTTTTCAGTGTGATGGTGGAGGAGAATTTCATTCATCAGAGTTTGTTGATCATTTAAACTCACATGGGATTGAGCTACATGTTTCATGTCCAGGCACTCCTGAACAAAATGGCACTGCCGAAAGAAAGCACAGGCATATCGTGGAAACTGGTTTAACCATATTATTTCATGCAAATTTGCCTTTGAGTTTGTGGCCTGACATATTTCTGTGTGCTGTTTATCTCATTAACAGATTACCTTCCTCAGTTCTAAGGAATGACACACCTTATCACAAATTACATAAAGAGCATCCAAATTATACAGGCTTGCGGGTTATTGGATGCAGATGTTTTCCTTCACTCAAGTATCAAGGTGAGAATAAATTCATGAAAAAGACATATCCATGTGTTTTTATTGGATATAGTCCTATGCATAAAGGTTATCGTTGCTTGGATCCTATTACAAAGAAAGTTTACATCTCTCGCCATGTTGTATTTGATGAAACATTTCTTCCTTACAAGGACAATGCAACTCCTTCACCTAGGGACGCTGATAACTCACAGTTATCTCTTGTTGACTATCCTGAGCACGATGAATTTCATGGCAACTCTGTGGTCTCTTCAATTTTTCTGCCTCTTAGGCATGATGTTATTTGTCTTAGTGATGACCACAAGCCTCAAGACCACACCAATGCACCTTCAATTTTTGCAGCTGCATTACAAGAACAAGTGCAAGATCATGAACAAGTTGTTGACATTCCAGACTGCAATGATGTACAGAATATTGCACAAATCCAAACTCAAACTGAAGTTTGTGATACTCGTCTGCCTGCATCACCTGGTCCTGCTCAAGCTGCAAATGATGACCATACCGATTTCACAGATGTTTCTACTGGTTCTCCTATAGTGAATATTGAGTCTGACGATGCTCTTGAATTGTCAGTACAAAATGCTAGGCCTGTTCGAAACAAGCACCCTCCTGCTTATCTTCAAGACTATGTCACTTATATAGCAACTGCACCATCTGAACCAAAGACTTTAAAAACCGCTCTCAAGGATCCTCAATGGGTGGCTGCTATGAATGAGGAATTGCAAGCCCTCAAGAACAATCATACCTGGGATTTAGTTCCACGACCTATTGCTGCAAACATCATTAGTTCGAAATGGGTACACAGAATCAAATACAAAGAAGATGGTCAGATTGAAAGGTTCAAATCCAGGTTAGTTGCTCGTGGCTTTACTCAAGTCCCTGGTATTGATTTTGAAGAAACATTTAGTCCAGTAACTAAACCAACCACTATTCGGTTAGTTATTGCTCTAGCTACTACCTTGAATTGGAGCATGAAACAATTAGATGTGAAGAATGCCTTTTTACATGGCACTTTGAAGGAAACGGTATATATGGAACAACCTCCAGGATTCATTGATTCAAATTATCCTGATCATGTCTGTCTTCTTCGAAGATCTCTCTATGGACTAAAACAAGCACCTCGTGCTTGGTTTGATAGATTGTCTCAATTTCTACTTCACACTGGTTTCACTTGCAGCAAGGCAGATTCTTCATTGTTTATCAATCTACAAAATGACTGCATCACAGTGCTACTAGTGTATGTTGATGATATACTCCTGGCAGGCAGCAACAATGATTATATTTTCTCCTTAATTCAGCAACTTGGCATAGAATTTGCCATAAAGGATCTTGGCTCTCTTCGGTATTTTCTTGGCGTTGAAATAAAATCTTGTTCTGGTGGAGTTGTGCTCACTCAAACCAAGTACATTTTTGATCTTCTCAAGCGTCTGCATATGTCTGATTGTTCTCCCATGAGCACTCCGTCTACTCAAAAGGTTAAAACCACAGCTTCTGACTTTGAACCTGTGGATCCTCATCTCTATCGAAGTGCTATTGGTGCTTTACATTATTTAACATTCACCAGGCCCGATATAATTTATGCTGTCAACCAAGTTTGCCAATTTTTCAATGCACCTCAGCAAATACATTGGAAAGCTGTCAAGCGTATTTTGCGCTATCTGAAGGGCACAATGAACCTTGGCATTCGTTATTTGGCTCAAAGCTCTTTGTCACTGTATGGATTTAGTGATGCCGACTGGGCTGGTTGTCCAACCACAAGAAGAAGTACTACAGGGTATTGTATTTTTCTTGGTGCAAATTGCATCTCTTGGTGCTCCAAGAAGCAACCCACTGTATCTCGATCGAGTTCTGAAGCAGAGTATCGATCCATGGCCTTCACTACAGCTGAAATGACATGGATCACCTTCTTACTTAAGGACATTGGCATTTCTTTGTCCAGACCACCTCAGCTATTTTGTGACAACATCAGTGCTCTTCACATGACTGTCAATCCCACCTTTCATGCTCGTACCAAGCATATCGAAATAGACTATCATTTTGTTCGAGAGAAGGTTGCCATGAATGCGCTCATCACCAAATACATTCCTACTACCTCTCAACCTGCTGATATATTCACCAAGGCTCTTTCTAAACAAACTTTTCGTTGGTTACGAGACAAGCTGGGACTTCAATTTCATTTCCCCTCCAGCTTGAGGGGCCGTGATAAGGAAATTATTCAACAAGATGCTAAAATCTCTCCTGAAGATGTGGAAGCTACTGATTATGTTAAAAGTCAAG
>JANZXP010000003.1:5850190-5863194 GCA_027576715.1 Erythroxylum flavicans | reverse complement strand
ATCATCTTGTTCTTTCAATGTTCTTTACAACGAAAGAGTACAAGCAACCCCCTGGTCAGTGCATTTCTTCCAAAGGTTAGGGACGATTCTTAACAGAAATTGGATGATAAAAAACAAAGAAGTAGATGATATTTATATAATTTTAAAGATCTAGAAACAAGTTTGAGAGAAGAACTTATTCTGAGAACATGTTAAGAAATGAAGATACAAGTTATATCATTTTTTAAGGAAGCCTTTCTCATTCAAACATTATATTATGTCCTTCAGAGTCACCGCAAGAGGAGTGAAGTTGACATCTAGATTTTTTACTTTCTAATATGATAATGTTGATTTTAGTAAGTATTTGTTTTCATAGGTTCTACAAGAAATTAACCACTTATATGGTAATAAAATATCCTTCTTATCAACTCAAAAATGAAAATTCTCATTTACTTTGTAGCACCCCACTCTCATAGGACATTCCCGAACATACCATCGATATTTGAGAACACACTAGGACAGTCAGTCAAACTTATTGCATTTTTTTAACATCACACATAATTTTAGAAACCAATAATCATTTTCGACCAATCTTATTCAAAAACATTTTTCAGTCACAATTGTTACAAACAATGAACATATCATCAGAATTCTAGTAATCATTTGGGCCCATTATAATTACAAAACACTTCCAGTTATAAATTCATTACATAACATAATTAGTCACATATACGAGGTACAGTATTTACGGAATACAATTCAAATATATACAAAGATCACTGAATACTTGTACAGGTGCAACTGATCCCGACCACTATCTCTTATTAGATTTCAGCAGCTATATTCTAGTTTGTCTAACTGGTTATCTCCTCTGAGCCTGAAAAATAATGTTTCAATTTTGGTGAGTTTTGTGAACTCAGTGAGCGGACCATCCTCGATGGCTCACTCATATCACATAACATAACAGTTCATACTTCAATTTGACATACACTTCATGTCATCATATAATACACATCATTTCACCAATAATCATATAGCATCACATAACACTTTGATCACTTATTCTACATTTCACATTCAGAGCAGTCAAATATTTCATTTCGATCATTTAAAACATATATATCAATTATGTATGCAATGCTCATGAGACACTTCTAATTGTTATTGTTGTGATCGAGTGTCTATAATTGTCCCGTATTTACTATGGATACCGGCTCATTAATAATTATCCCTTATCCATTGAAGATACAAGGCTCGTTATACATAGTGAGCCTTTGGCTCTTAATCACTTTCTGAGCTTTAAGTGCTTTTTTGATGGCTACTCCAGTCACAACGGCCTTTATCTGTTCATGCATTCATGTAATGAAATGCATCATATTCACATATATTCAATCAGTCGCTTATGTTCAATTTCACATTCACATTCACATTTTTCATCGGATCGATGTCTGGCATTCAACAATAAAGTTGAGAATCACTTATTTCATTCACATTCACATTCAATGAAGCACCTCCTATGTTCTCACATTTATCAAACTCTTCGAACTATTTATGTCTGAAATGGTTTCAATAATACAGAAATATAGAACAGAACAAACAATGAAAATGAGACCATCTAGGTCTACTTACAGTACGCTCCATATTAGCATTAGCTTTTATGATCCAGAAACTTCTGGATGTTGACTTTCAACCCTGTGTATCAATTTCATACAATACATATTGTACAAACATTACTAATTGAACATCACATAAGTATTCAATTATACACATATGTATATGTGTAATGTATAATGCATGCTTATATTGACTATTCTAGGTATATTTCTTTAATTCACATATTATGATCATTCATACTTCATAACTCATATATGTCTAATTGTACTTAGGTTAACACCTCATTTGTACAAGATTATTCTAATTCATCATTCGACCATTCATTAAGGTTTTTCTCACATTTTAAGATCCCAGAATTTCCAAATACTCATTTATTATTACTTAATACACATCATTCATTTTCTTTGGATCACATTAACCTTCACAAGTTTACTTTCATTCCCATGACCTCTCAAAATTCCAAATTTGAACACTTAATGTATGACAATTCACTCTTAATTTATATCCTCAATCATCACCCTAAGCATAATACTCATTTAATCACTTATTCAAGCATCATTCTAGGCTCAATTCAAGCTTCATTTAATCCTAAATGCATTACATAAAAGTGCCTAACCTTTTATTGTTCCAAACCACACATAAAAGAAGCATTTTTTGTGTTATACCCATTCCCACAATCTTGGACAACTTCCCACGATTGTGAGATTTATTGGCAAAAACTTTCTGCCCTTTTTAGGCATTCCCACGATCGTGGACCTATTCCCACCATCGTGGGATGCTTATGTCCGAAAATCCCAGCTTTGTTCTTCCAAATTTCCAGCTCCTTCATTTCTTCCAAGTTACATCCAACACATCATATGCTTAGTCTATCATTTCTAGTTTAATTACTCCTCATTTCCCCATCATTCTTAACTCCATTTTAGCCCAATACCATCCATAAACAAATCATAACCCATTATTAATCATGAACACTAAAAACAGAATATATACATATACACATTCATCATCAATTTTCTGCACATGTTCAATTTCATTTTCACTTTCATTTCATCTCTAACTTATCATTTTTATTCACCTCATTTCAAGACATTACTTTAGCTTTTTCTTTAACCTCAAAATCATTCTAACTCATCTCTATAATACCCAAAAAAATCCACGTTAATGTATATTGAAAATAGAACATAAAAACTCCATTTATCTATCAAAATTTCTGCACTTTTTCCTACACTATTTTTAATGATCTTTTCATCTCAAAAATCGTCTCTACAACATCTATAAATTATTAGTCATCTCAAATGTAAAAGCAAGACTTTTATATGCTCATTTCATCACTCACGATTTTCATATATACACATCACCATTTCATGAACATTTAACCTCTAACTATCGTCACACAAGTTTCATTCAACAAATCATAAAGAACATGCTACTTACTTGTTTAAGCTTCAAGATCTTCAAGTAACACATAACTCTAGCTTTCACACATCGTACAATCATCAACAAATCAAAGATGGTAGGGTTTGGTGTTTTAGTGACAAATATAAAGGAGACAACCAAAATGAGAGTAGCAAGTGAAAGGTGAGAGTAAGCTTCAACGTTGATGAAGTTGGTGAGAGTGAGTGTCGGTGAGATGAAGAAGATTGAAGAAGATGAGAAGAGAGATTAACAAAGAGATGAGAACAAATAATAAGGTGAAAAACAAATAAAAGTAAGATGGTCTTTCACTTAGGAGCAACATCGTGAATTAAGACATGTCTACTTCTTATTGTCTCACTTGGTTCTCTTATTTAACTAGTCCATTTATCTCTAATTTCTAATCCAATTTTTACCCAATTTTCAATGACATTTGTCATTAAATCCTAATATCACATATCAATTATTTCTACTGCCATTTGACACTTGATTCAACAACTATTTATCAATTATTCTACCACTTGGCATTTTTTCTAGTCTATAAATATCCTAAATTTGAGAAAATTCTCAAATTTTACCAAAAAAATTTAAATCAATAATCTAATTCACCGGATCAATTTTTAAGGCAAAATATTCACTATCCATATCATGATCATATTAAAATAATCATTTATAATCGAAAATGTCAAATGAGTGCGTGAATAAATCATTGTAATGTGTGCAATAATCAAATTCACGTTTACATATGCTATATTATGCATGCAGCAGGAAGTGCATTTTCTAATTTTCTCGTTATTGTCTCTCATGTATAGTATTTTAAGGTTCGCATGGAAAAACGGGATGTTACACCCACTCTCCCACTCTCCAAAAATCATGTCATTCCACTTTTAGACCCCACTAAGCTGGTGCTCTCTATTATTTGTGTCTTACCCGTCCTTACATTCAATTTGTTGTTAATAAAGTGTCTCAAATTTTGCAGTGTCCCATTAATATTCACTTGACTACGGTGAAACAAATTTTATATTACCTTCGCTCCACAACCTCGTATGGTATTCACTGCACTTTTATTACAGGCATATTGTAATGTTGACTGGCCTGATTATTCTGATGATCGTTGTTTTACATCTAGTCACTATATTTTCTTAGACCCAATCTGATTTCTTCGAGTGTCAAAAACCAACCTACAATTGCTTGATTTAGTACTGAAGCTAAGTACAAGAGTATTGCTCTCGCCTCTACTGAACTATATTAGATCTCCTCTCTACTTGTTAAACTAGGATTATCCCACCTTACACCTATTCTCTAGTGTGATAATCCTGATGCCACGTTCCTTGCTTCAAGCCTAACGTCTCATGCTCGTACTAAGTACATTGAGATAGATTTTTATTTTGTTTCATGATTTGGTAGCATGCAAGGCTCTCTTCATCTGGAATAGATTTTTATTTTGTTCATGATTTGGTAGCATGCAAGGCTCTCTTCATCTGGCATATTACTTCTTCCGCTCATATTGCTGACATCTTAACTAATGCCCTGCTTTCTTTGGCATTTCATTGACTTTGAGACAAGTTTACAGTCTCATTCGATCGTGCGCTTAAGGGGGGATGATAGATTATCTTATCAAATATAATTATAACTATCATATCATTTGGTTCTATAACTTATCTGGTCTAGAATACAATCTTTTAGTTGTAATTCTTATCTCATGTTTATCATTTATCTTACAGATCTATATATTAAGAACTGTGTACATCATAATTAATTAATAAATTCAAGCCTCACATTATATTATTCACAAACCATCACTTTGATTACAAAAGTGATGAACTGGTAAATAAGAAGATCGGGACGCTAAGGAGAAGATGGGTCGTATGATTAGGAGAAGAGGACTCGTGTAATAGTCGGGTGATTGCCAAGAGATCGGGATGAGGAGGACGATAAAGAGGGTTAATCAACTGCGGCAAAATTTAAGGTTATGTAATTTGGAAATTTGAGTATACTAGAGTTTATTATACTCAGGTTTGATTAGATCGGGATTAATTAAATTAAGTTAGCCTAATTATTTTATTTATAGTTACTTAAATTTATTATAAAAAATTTTGTTGGATGGGCTCCAAAAAGCCGTTTGGCATATACATAACACTTTGGGATGCATAAGTTTATTACTTAAAAAAAAAAAAGAGTAAACATGCATACAAATATCATGTAATAGTCTCTTTCACTCTACCTGAAAGCTGCAACAACGAAATTATATACCGACCAATTACTGCATCAACAAGCATACAAATAGATAACTGCAATGCTCTAACTTCTCTACAAGCACATTAAAAATTGTTCAAAGCATTCAACTTTAACAAAAGACTTGTGAGTTCACAAAATCCAGAAAGTAACAGGACAAGCAGACCACTAAATGTCTTTTTAAGTTCTCAAAATTGCAATAATCAGTTTTGGCATGATGAAATAGAGATGCCCAAATTCTAGTAACCTCAGTCCCATGGTCACTCAGCGTTCACGAGACCTAGATGAAGACCAAGTGGACCTTGAGCCGCCACTGAAATCTCCAGAGGCTTGTCTGGGCCCAGCACGGCTCCAAGAATCTGAAGACTGCCTGGGGCCACTGCGGCTCCAAGAATCTGTACCAGGAGGGCCGCCCTGCCTGCTCCCTCCGCCCCAACGATCAGAATCTGCAGGGGCCTGCCCTGAGCTTTCTGCTCTTCGAAATTTAGGCGGCACATATCTTCCTGGTGTAGGTGCCGCAGTTGCAGCAGCAGCCACAGGTTCTGGCCGGGATCCAGCTGGAAGCTCAGAAAGCCTGGAAAGTCCATCAGTTGATCTACCCAAGAGAGCTTCTCTCCTCAGCCTTTCTTTTTCCTCGAGTTCCCGCTCTCTTTGTCTCTGCTTCTCAGCAATCTCATCCAATTTTGCCTGGTGATCAGCCTCCTCTCTCCTTCGCCGATCAGCCTCTGCATGTTTCCGAATATAAATGTGATAAAAGCATAGGTAGATAGAATTCACAAGAGAATTTCGTAGCACAACAAAAGATAGCATGACTGCTTGGCATCTTATATATATGAATGTATAAAATTAGAGAAATTATACAGTTTTAACGTAATAATAAAATTGGCAGCATAACATACTGATAAAGAATTAACTGGAGGTGAACAGATTAGGCAAGTTGCATACAGCAACACAAATCAAATGGATGAAGACCAAAGAAAATAGGTTGCAAATTGTAATCACCTTCTCGCTTCCTAGCTTCTTCCTCTTCACGAAGCTTCTCAAGTCTTTCTTCCTCATGCATAACATAGAATATCTTCTTTCTCTGAGCCTCTCGTTCTCGCTTCCTAGCCCGAATCTTTTGGTTGATTCTCTGCTCCCTCTCCTCTCTTCGCCGGATAGACTCAGCTTCGCGACTTTTAGTCATTTTATCCTGGAATTCTTCCTGTAAAACAAAAGAAAATTCAAATCCATTTTAACCGTCAACGAATAACCAATAAAATGAGAGATATAAGGTCCCTCACAGATGTATTTAATCTTCAGCTGTGTACATATTGAGCACTGAACAAATATACACATTGAAATAATTTTGGAAGTGAAAGATCCAGTTGAACGCTACCTTATTTTTCAACATCCGAGACAATCTTCCTTTCTCCATGAGATCACCTTCATGTCGTTGTCTGCTCTGTTCCACATCTTGCTGCATTTCGGACAGAAGTAAGTTAAAGAGCAAAACACCTAAAAAGAGCATCAGGGCAACCCTAACAAAACATATTCATATGGTAACTAATAACCCAAACATATTCACACGTATATTGCTAGACGCAAAACACATATGATAACTTGAAAAGATACCTGTTGCTCACGTTCGTGAAGCAGTTTCTCTTCCACCAACCTTCGTTGATAAGCAGCTTCAATTAACGAAGCTTCCTCTTCTCTTTTTGCCCTTTCTAGATAATCCATTGTTTTTGCCAATTTTTGCAACTTTTTCTCCATTTCCTGTCTCTCCCTGAGCTGCTCACTCAAAGCCCTTTCCATTAAAGTTTGCTTTGTTACTTTCTCCTGTAAATACATGGAAAAACCGGAGTGAAGGCAATTGTATGCTTGAGTAAGAAAATGAACTAACCCTGGCTTTAACTCACTCCTAAGATCGGCTTCTTTCCCTTCCTTTTACTATGCTTCTCAGCTTCCTCAAGTAAAGCCCGAGCTTCTTCAAGCTCCCTCTCCTCTATCTCCCGCAAAATCCTTTGATTCTTTCGTTGCTCATATTCAGCAGCAAGCCTCTTCTGCTCTGCCTCTTCTGTTATCTTTTGTAGTTTCTGCCTTTTTGACTCTTCCTCTCGTTCCTTACAAAACCCAAAATTCCAATTAAGGAGATCACATACAGACTCATAAAAATGGGAATATTGAAAAGTTTTAGATTGGTATACTATCAGTATACTGGAATATTGAAAAGTTCTGATTGGTATACTAGCAGTACACCTTTTCCAAAAGTTGGCGTTCTTGTTCTTCTTTTCTCTTTTCGATGATTGATTTTCGAGCTAGCAACCTTTTGTGTTCCTTCTCAACTATCTCCCCAAGACTAGGTAAAATTTCGCCTAGTTTTGATGATTTTTGTGCTGGAGGGTATATCATAGACCTTGCTTTATTAAGGGACTCAGCAAGAGTAGTCAGCTGATCTCGTAGATCATCAGATTCAAGACCCTACAGTGTCAAACCCAATGAAAGCCATCAAAACAGGCTTCAAACCCCTGTCTTTATTGTCTACAATGCAGGTTCCTAAACCACCATAATGCATTTATATAAGCAACACCTAGAAAAGTTTTACAGAAACAGAAACAATAAGAAACACATCTCAGAAGAATCAATCACCAAAACAAATGTTCACGAACACGAGCTGTGAGGCAACTGCGTTGTTATCATGCCAGCAATAGAGAAGAGGAACTATATGAGGAGAGGAGGGAAACATGCATCAAAAACTTAGTTAATAGAACATACCAAATTACCAAAAACTGTGATGTTCTTCATGTGGTCAACTTTCATAGCCAAAAAATTATGTTCCGCAGCATCAACAGAAATTTTCTCCACCGTAGAAAAATCAAAAAAAGGGATAATTTGAGATAAGCGCTCAATCGTCATTGTTTGATAGACTTGAGAGACCTAGAAAAGCATTAAAAGAATATGATATAGAAAAAGGAATACAGTTGCACCAACAAGAAACCCAACAGAGAAGAAAGAACAGTGCCAATCCTGAACCTGTTGAAGCAACCTCAGGGTTGCAAGCTTTTCAATAGCAGGAACATATTGTGAAAGTTGGACTTCAGGCACAGAAGAAGCTGAAGCAAGTTTTCCTCCAAGTTTTGAAATTTTTGACAACAAAGGCTGTGTCTTTGCTGCAAGATCAAGTGGGAGAAACTCATGCTCCAAAAGATGAAAGAGATCTTTAACCTCCTGCGTTGTGCAGCTCATTACACCTTTGGAAACCTAAAAGTTGAACAATTCACAACAAATACATCAGACATCCACATTTGACATTACAAATTGTGAAAGCAGACCACTCAGACACTATTTACTGCAAGGTATACTAGTTATGAGGAAGTCAATCAAAAAGAAGCAATGTCGCTTTAAATTATGTTGGACCTTGAGATACTTAAATGAAAATCTGAACCCTCTTCACAATTAATCAATCACTAATAGTTCTTGAGGAGATAAATATGTGTGAGATAGTGTTTGTCTCCATGTATGTTGCTGTCTATGCATCTGAACATATGGACGAATCTACAACTGGATGTGCAATAGCAATAAGTTTGAACTCACCAATTCAGACAAAAGGGATGACCTTGAAAGCTGCAGATAACATCACCAGAATGAGAAAATCAGTGTTAAACAGTAAAGAATGAAAATGTGAACAAAAAAAAAGGAAATATGATTTGTAAGAATCATATACCGGTTCCCTATTCTCAGATTTAGGATCTAAATTGAACTCAATGAGATTAGCCATTCTCAAATTCCGTTCTTTCTCATTTTCAAGTTCCAGATGGGATGCACCACGTTTATGGTCATAGGGTGCCACAGCTAGTGCAGCCAAAACAACAGATGAGGCTATCAACTGCAAATCCCTTTGGCTTAAGTTCTTGTTGAAGCTTTTCTGAAGAGTGAAGAGCTTTATCCAAGCATATGCATGATAAAGATGACTTGATGAAATCCAGAAAACTTCTGTTAACTTGGCATAATAAACAACCATCAAAGATGGCTTGGGAGTTTTCTTAACCATACACATTAAACCATGAATATCTTCAATGGACCGAAAGGCTTCCTGTATACAAGAATCAGGAAAGTAAAAGCAAATAACTTTAGCTTGTACCCGTCATGGTAATCAATAGTCAATTTTGGTCAGACACCTAGACATATGACTACTCTGTTCATACACAAAGTGTCATCCCACATACCTGCCAGAGCTCAAGCTCAGTAGCAATTTTCAGCTGCTCAAATCGTGTATCAAGATACAGCTGCAAGCTTTCTGGTGATGAAAGATCAGGTCGGTCCCTTTGGTCTCTATATTTGTTGAGGTTTGCTAGGTGATTCCTAATTATCTCACACAATCGCCTGAATTCTGTTGTTCGTTTGTACTGCTTGCAGAATTGAAAGGCTCGATGTGCTGTCATCTGTTGATAATATGTATTCAGTCAATCTCCATGTCTACTATCATTCACTAAGAGTGCTCAATTTGCATAATGCAAAGTAGATGGTTATAATAATGGAACAGAATATCTGATGGCGTGAAAGAATTATCTAAAACATGAAAGGAATGTCATTGAAGTGTTACCGCGTATAGTGCCTCCAACTTTGAGTTGTTCCGTAATATTTCAAGCACAGTTCTATAGGTCTCCCACAAAAACTTGAACCAAGGGGTTACAAGTTCACGATCAGACCTATCTTTACCCTTTTCTCCACTGACATAACTAAGCATCAGATCCTCAGGTCTTTTATCCGCTTCAAGATCATCAACATCAAGAGCTTCTTCCAAGGCTTGTGCCTGACTACGTGCCTGCTCAGCTTTCTCAGTGGAGAGATGCATGAAATGCTTGATGACCTCCTCCAAGGAACTAACATTAACTTGTTGACACACAATTCGGTATTGTATCAGCCCATCTTTGGCAAACCTACCTTTCCTCATGTCAACACATAGCTCAACATACTTGAACATAATCCTCTCAAGCGTCTTCTGCCATGCCCGGTACCTCTTTGAGGTAATGAGACCATGAAGAGCTTGCAGGGCATCAAGTTTCTGCCCGACATTAATAAGCTCTACAGCCACATATCATAAAGAAATACCCCAAATTGCACGAGTCAAAAACAGTAAACTATAATCATCGACATAAGCAAAAATATGTAAAATGACTCATTATTCAGCTGTTAGCACGTAATCAACTAAGGTTTTTCAATTATCCCAACAATTGAACGCAAAAGATCAGAAAAGAAGGGCATCTTGAGTTAAATAACCAAAAGGGTCAGATCCACAAAACAAAAAGTTCGAGCCCAAATTAAGGAAAACCCAGAAAAGATGGAGCTTTAGGGTAAGTAGACAAATATAAGCAGTAAACATGGAAAAACAAGAACTGAAAACTCAGAAGCAAAATCACCTTCAGCCCTCTTCAGAGCGTTCTCCGGTTTAGCAAACGTCGCCATGCCCCCACCAAAAAGTTAAAAACCTTAAGCTGCTTAAAACAAACGAAGATCGAGTTTGAAGAATACGAGAATATGATAATTTACAACGAATAGATATTCCAACACTAAACACCAAACCCTAAACGCTAAACCCAACCAATAATAATTTTAATAACAGTAAAGTAAGTAAATGTAAAGAATTTCTCACGTTTTCTTATACAATCACGTCTAACGTCGTCACAATTGGATTTTCTGGACAAATCGTTCTTTTCAACCCATTTATATACTTTCTTCAGTGAGCCTATTCTCCTGCCTTCATCCTCATACTGAGCCAAAATACACTAGTTAAATCCTGAACAGAAATTGCCTCCCTTTCTTTTTCAGAAACTGATAACGGCTAGAAATTCTATTAAACGAATATAATCCTACATCAAATTAAAAATTATATTTCGAAACTATCGCCTTAATTTTTAAAACAGTAAAACTGATAAACATAACAACAGTGCATTCCGAAATGCTTCCAAAAATGCTTTTAAGCTTCCGAAATGTGTAAACATGTATCCCCAAACATAAGCAAAACAATATCAAGAATATTTCAACAAAGATATGGAGCTTCTATAATCACCAAAATATTCCGCCAAAATCAGTCTTCTTCGCACCCACGAAATGATCCAATCACTTGTAAGAACTTAGGCAAGGCCACGTCTCCTCCCCCAAATTTTATGTAATCAGAGATATTGCCGAAGACAGACAACAGAGGTTCGTAGTAACCTGAAAGAGCGTTCGATTTGCCTTGTGTTGTTATAGGAGTGGCTGCGCAAGAGACGAGAAGAGAATAGACAAGTAGGGGTTTTTGTACACGGAAGAAGGAGGGGACTCTTTATTTTGTTGAAAAATAGTAAAAAGATGATTTTTGTAATAAAAAAAATTGACTTAAAAATAAAAAAGGAAACTGTAATTAATTTATATCTCTATTCTATATAAATTTATGTATACATAATTTAAATTATTACTTTAAAATATATAATCATCATTTTTTATTTTTTAGAAAACATATTTTAGTGAAAGATTTATTTAATTAAGAAACTATAGATTATTTTACTTAATTATTATAATATATATAATAATTAGATTTTAGTCCTACAGAATTATAAACAAATCATATATATTTCTTAATAATTATGATTGTAGAATTTAAATTATATATCAACTATTTATGTGGAAAACAATAGTTTTACTATTTAATTTACTTATTTTTGTATTGATTTATCAGTTTCATTAGTTAATTTTTTTTAACTAAGTCCTGAATTCCTAAAATGTACTTGTAAGAGTAAATTACAAATTCTATGCTTTATTTAACTTATAGCTTTTCTTACGCAACTTTGATTTATGTAGAGCTAAAAGAAAATAAAGATCATGTGACAGCGACATGGATAGGAAATAAGAAATATAAGGCAACGTTCTTTCACTTTTTTTTTAATATACTTGGGAGACCTGTGTGAAAAGGTCAGTTACAAAAATACCCCTGGGGTCAGTATGTGGGGCTGAAACGAGAAGATCTGGCTCGTTGAAAGACTCTCGTCCTTTCTGAAGCCTCAGCTGGAACGGGCCCGCTCCGGAGGGGTGGTGCGGCGAGGGGGAAGTGATTCGAGAAGTGGAGTTCGGTGTTCCCCTACAGGCAGAGTTGCGAGTCGAAGGTTGGGCCAATGCTTGTGGGTTATTGCGCGAGGGAGGTACGGGGAAGATGAGGAGGTGGGAATGCGCATTGTGCAATCCCAATTTGGCAATGTTGTCGGCATCGGAGTTGTACCGTCGGGGGATGTTGCTGAGCGACGAAGTGTCGAGCTCGTGGATGAGGTGTCGAATTTTCCCAACCATAACTGAAACGTTGGAGTCATCTTCCTGGTCCTTGAGGATGAGGTCAACGGCTTCTGTGCAGTCGGTGTATATGCGGAGGTTGACGAAGCCCTGGTGATTGGCGTGTTGGAGGCCTAGCAGAAGTGCCCAAAGTTTGGCGTGAAGGGCGGTGCATTTGCCAAGGTTCTTGGAGTAAGCTGTGAACCAGTTACCCCGGTTGTCCCTGATTACTCCTGCCGCTGCTGCGATTCCAGTGTGTCTGTTCGAGGCTCCATCTGTATACAAGGTAAAAACGTCTAACTCCCTGCCATCTGGTGGATTGTGATTGGTTGGCGGTTGTTGTGAATGGCTGGGGAGTGGTGGGGTTGGATGTGAGAAAGCTGGCTGTAGAGTTCGGTGTCGACGTTGTGTGTCAAATTCTTTGGTCAGAAGCTTGACTTCTGCTCTGATTTTGCAAAAAACCTCTAACTGTGAAACAT
>JANZXP010000003.1:5803025-5816999 GCA_027576715.1 Erythroxylum flavicans | reverse complement strand
TAAGATGAATTAGCCCTCAAATCCTCTATTTCCTTTTCCTTGTTCCTACCCTGTCTCATTGAATCTCAATCATCCATTTATGTGAGTCCCTACCCTGTCTCATTAAATCTCAGCCATCCATTTATGTGGGAGACTCACATAAATGAATGACTGAGATTCAATGAGACAGAGTAGGGACTCACATAAATGAATGACTGAGATTCAATAAGATGGGATAAGAATAGGAAAAGGGAGGCAGAGGATTTAAGGGCCGATTCATCTTATTGACTCATTGCGGTATCCTGGAGAAAAGCTAAAACCAACTGCAGTCTATATGTTAACAAGAAGACCCTATCCCGTAAACTATTGAGTGCGCTTGAATCTTTCGAGCCCCCGAAGGAGGAGGAGGCAAGCCATGTCGAGTTGGACTTTGTGAAAGAAACCTTGAGTTTAGCTAGGCCTACGTTCAATACTTAGGTCTATTCTCAGATATGCAAAACCTGAGCAACTTGGAAGTTCAGTTTAGCCATTTTACTCATTCCTTCACTACTTTTGCGGTAATTGTTAGAGAGGAAATCATGTGCAACTAGGCAACAAGCTCACAGCCACTATCATCTAACAATTACTATCAAATTTCCCTCTCTAAACTGATATAGATACGTATAAACTTGTGATGCCTCAAATTGAAGGAACCAAAACTTGCCTGCCGCCAACAGTACATTCCTCCAGAGAAATGCTAACTAGAATTTACATGAAGAGAAATTAGTGGGATATAAAAAGATTCACACTCTTTGTAACTCATCCACAATTCCTGAGAAGCCAAAGCCTGCCAACCTGCCATGGCATAAGATTTCAGTTAGCAAGCTTTCAACTTGAGATGCTACACTTGAATGAAAGGTGAAACATATCAACTCGAAACAAACGGAACTGGGAGTAAACAACTGGTAGCAACAAATACAAATGGCTAATTAACCGTGAAAAAAATGTCTCGATTCCACTTCTTTGATAATCATTAATTAAAAATAAGAAAAATGTCATAATCTTCTGGTTAAAAATGCCATAAAAGCCGGATATCCAATCTGGCCGGCTCATAATCCATACTAAGTCCCTCTCTGGTAAGCATGGCTCTGCACTGACTATATGAGATTAATCATACTTATTAAAAGAACTGCCTTCGGCTTATGCACCGTTCACATGCAAACAAGCAAGAAAAATAAATATCCACGTTAAAAGAAGACAGCTGAACAAAGTTGCGGTTACTTAAGGCATCAAAATTTGATAACATCAACAGTTGTTAATACACTAGTTTACAGGCAGTATCAGGCAAAAACCACGTGGTTCCTACAATATAGAATCTTCAAGGAAGAAAGCAACTGTTTGGATAATCCAAAAAAAACAGAGTTACCGATGCAACTATGATCCCACGTTAAGAAAAAATAAAGCAGAAAGGAGATTTGTGGATTACTTGATCAAACTGGAACATCAAAACCAGCTCGCTCATGTCAAGGATTGAAGAAACTTGAACCATCCACATTTAGAGCAATTAGAACTGATATGCTTGTAATCACGGCAAACCAAAATAAGACAGATCCTGCAATTGACAATCCGTTTAGTTTTAGTTCCCATAATGGGACAACAAACCAGATAAGAACTTGAGGTTTCAATTCCTCACAAAAGTTACAGCATACAGATATTGACATAATAAAACTACCTCCAAAACCTTCCGAACTGTTAATAGATTCTGAGGGCCTTGATTTGGAAATAGGACCCTCTGACTTTGCAACACTGGATCTTGCATTTGGGACATCATCTAAAAGTTTGTAATTCCCTGTCTCAGAAGCCACTATCCCTTGAAATTCTTCACTCACGATTAGAGCTGCTAAAACATCCATAAAGGACTCTTTATCTGCTTCACTCGAAGAATCTTTCCCACTTGGGTCATAAGTAGTTTGTGATTCATCAATCTCGGATAACTCGTCATCAGAAGCATATATATCAATCGACCTCATCTCTGCCTTGTCATCTTCTTCATCTTCAACATATGCTTTATATGTCAGTCGAAGAAGTATCTCCCCAGCTGATCTCTGTCTAAACAATCCCCAGCCTCGTTGCAAAACCACAATCCTATCTGCTGGTACAGTGTCTTGAAGAGATGCCAGATCAATCTGGAGTGATAATGATTCAGAATGGTTTTTTTTTTAATCAATAGTAACAAGGAAAAAAGAAATCAAAACTAAAACAAAGAAGGCAGCTTAAATACTCATGTTTATATGCATACATGGTGGTGAAAATGTTGCAACAAAAAAAGAAGCAACATTGAATAACCTTGAAGGTAATCACCCAAAAATGTGAAGTGTTTATTTATCTTTAGAGAAGGGGGCTGAGGAAGGAGAGGAGAAACGGGCCAAAATCTTCAGTACACATTGCAAGCACATAAAATTTGACAAGGAGACTAATAAAAGCAAAGACTCCTTCGGATAAGAAACATATGTCAAACTTTCATACAACTGCAAACTTTAGTCTCAGTTAAATGTGCAACCATGAAACTTAAAAGTAAGGCATGTTGATCAATCTGGTTTGTACATGCATGGGATTTCGAAATTTAATTTGAGTAAATAAGATGTTGATCTCAAACCAACATTTGGACTATTAACAGCTACTACCAATTGATTTTGCTAGTTTAGAAGAGAAAAAAATGGAACTCAAAAGGGAAAGATAGGGATACAGTTCCCAGACATGTAAGCTCCAGAATTTACTACTGCAACTGCCAATGCCATTCCAGGTCATAATTACACCAGCCCATTACCCAACATGGTATAACTTCATAACACCATCATCATGACTATTAGTGAACAATTTTACAACCAAAGCCACCACAATAGAAATTTATTTAACTATTATGACATATTTCGCCATTAAAGAAGACTATATAAATGTTGTAGGAATAATTTAAGTCTTACAATTTAAAATCATTGTTATGGTGCATTCTACAGGTTGTTTACGTTTGGAAGATATTGGATGCATAATGCCAATGTGCATCAACATCCCTCCTGATGGAAGCTTTATGAAACTAAGTGATGCAGCCATTTTGGAAAGAAAGTCCAACTCAATGACTATGCGAATAATTTGTTACAGAATGTCATTTACCTCGCCCATACCAATGGTCAGATCAACAAATCCAAGAGAGTCTTTCACTTGGACTAACAATTTCTGTCTCCTAGGATTGGCAACAAGCATATGAAAATCCTGCCGAAGTCATTAAATCTAGTTACATCAGGAGATTATAGAACCTAAGTTTACAAACGCATCCATTTGGATTACGCTTTTGGTCTGTGAATCAAAACAACACGGTGTATGGAGAAGCATAATGAAGCCTTACCTGATTCCAAATCGGCTCACCAGGAGGCCCAATGACGGTGGTTTGACTGTTCTTTTTACTACGTATGGTTTGATCACCCAAGCTTAGTACAACATATGGATCTGTTTTACCTGCAATGAAAAGTCATGAATACGTATATTCTATTCAAAATCTTAATCAGAATCCATATACTGATAACTCCCCCAAAAATCTTCTCCAACAGAGATGTTCCAGAAAATAAATGAGGTAAAGGAAGGTCATTTCTAAACAAACAATCTTTTAGTGCTTGATATTGTCACCAAGAAGCACCTTTCAGAAGTATTTTCAAGCACACAACAAACAAAGGCACCCCATTATACATAGAAATTAGAACATTTAATCTGTACTCTCCTAGCAATTACTATGTGAAGAAATCGGTCAGCCCAAAATCTTAAAGATGAGGCTCAAAGCCAGATCATTGCATTAAACCAAAGAGACCCACCTATAGCCCTTTTTGCCTGAAAGCTAGGGTCAAGATGATGTGCTCAAAACTATCTGATCTGAGCTTGAGATCTCAATCATACACACTTTGACATTACATCAAGAAACATGAAATTAAACTACAGATGGAACTCTTATGTCTGTATCAACACTAATAAAAAATTAAGAGAGGAAAACAAAAAAGGGAGTAATTTTACCATAAACGAAATAAGGAAGTTTACGGGCGTCAACAAGAGTTACTGATAGCTCTCCAACAAAATCCTTGTTTCCTTCTTGCATTTCTCCTGATCTGAAATCAATTGTAACAGGGCCAACAGCTCTTCCCTTTTCAAAATCCAAGACAATCTTCTTTGGACGTACAAATAGTAGTGGTAGATCCTCTGTGAGAAGTTTCGTTAAGAACCTAAAAAATGGAGGAGAGTATTGAGGGGAGGAAAAATGAAAGGGAAATGCAAACACAAAGTCCTTAATATATTAGTTAATTCAGTAGCCATATATAAGACAAGACAAACAAATTGAGACATAGCAAAATAGATATTCATATATCAGATTCAAAAACATTAATTTAGATAGCAAAAAGACAGAACACAAGGACAAGAAAATGTGGTTAGAAATAGAGGAGCAGCCACCAATGACAAACTGACTTAAACATTTCCGTAAGCTATATGAATGAAGAAACTGCAGTTTTCTTTTTACCCAAAAGCAAATTACACTTCAAAAATTCACATTCCCAAGACAAAACTTACATTGAGAGAACTGGAATTGCTGATGTTGAACAAAACATGCGTAAAAGAGGAAGAAAGAAGAAAAATGTGTTAGAATCCGCAACATCAGTTGACTGAAATAAGGAAACAAATTTAAGCACATAATGAAATACTTCGCATAACATGAAAGATCTTAAAATTATTTCATCTTTATGTGTTCCAATGATTCTTATTTTGCAAAAGAATGGAGACGTCAATATAAGTGCAGCTATTTTGTAGGCTATGGCATACCCATTAGGTTGAACAATCGGAATGGTGACAATTCAAATTTGATTTTTGGAAGTGAGACAAAAGCCCATGTAACTGCTCCCACCCAAGGCTCTGTTGGTATCAACCGTAACTTGACCCAAAGTTCTCCATCAATATCAAAATCTCGAACACCAACTGGAACAACAATGGGAACAAGACCAAATTTCAATGTTAGCATTAGCAGCATCCGAGCCCCACCAGTATATCGGAGACCTATTTGGTACCTAAAAGTCATCAAAGAGAACAAAAATCAGTCACATTCTCCAGGATAAATTTGAAGTCATTTAATATGTCAACTAGAATGTTTTTGGATTTCCATTTAAAGATGTCCGCAAAAGTTAATTCTTCTGAAGACATATAACTAGGAGCAGTTCACAAGTGACTCGAATCAACACAGGATCAAAGCTGAAATTTGAACTATTAAGTATTAGCAATTCAGCATATAGGGAGTAAAGAGATACCCTAAAAGAAAGGCAACTCTAGTCCAATGCAATGCACCATTCCAATTTCACGACAAAATCTATATCAAGGTATTTCAATGGACAACTTACTGTAAATCATTGACACGGCGTGATGTTCTACGCTCAACATTCCTAACAGATAGTGGCTCATCCCCCAGGGAGAACTGTTTAATTTCAACTCTCTCCACATAATCAGGCTTCTTCAGGTTATCAATTACAGGCTGAAGTAATCCAATGAGCCAATTTTCAATGCCCTCTCTGTAAACCTTCCACAATTTTCCCAAAACCATATTCACCCATTCCACTGACTCCTTCCTGTGCAAATCCTTCTCCAAGAACAATGGAAAGCTAGAGGGCACTTGAGGCCACGTCCCACGATGCCCATCCTCCTTAACCCTCTGGTCTTTTTTCCTCCAGGTCCATAATTTATCAGAAGCTACCCCAACAAAGAAGAAGAAAATGAACAAGCCGAATATATTTCTATTAACTGGTGGTGAAGGGATTGGATGTATCACTCCTAACTCACTTCTTAACTTATCAACAATTGGGTCTTCCTGGAAATTGGTGAAACTTGACTCTATTTGAATCGATGAAGGGGAGGATGATTCATGAGACAGCTCTTCACTCTCAAGTTCACTGGAAATTCGTTGCAACGAAATGTTTTTCGCTCCTTTTCTTATCGAATTCGCAAACTCCACATTAATATTCAGTTTATTGCCATCGTTGGGGATTACACAAGCACGAAAACTAAATCTTCTCCTAAAATTTCGATGTGAAAAGTTGTTGAACGGCACCAAACTTTTTCTTCTTCTTCTTTTGGACAAAGGGTAGGTGGATGACAAGCCGAGGTTGATGTCTTGGTTCAGACATTTACATGGGCAGAGTTGAGGATAAGAAGCTAAAGAAGAAGACTGCAAAATCATTTAGAAGCAAAGAAAATGTCAGTGCCCCACTTCCAACAAGGGCATAGCACGACTCATTGCATGGGAACATGAATTCCAAACCACTTCAATAGAATTTTTAGAACTATCCCGCTTATGGGAAACAAGAATCCAAACTGCCCAACAACTCAAAATAAGAAAATCAAGGCAAAACCCAGATGACTACAATCATATAACTTAAAAACAAAATAAAGATAGCATAGAATCGGAAACTTCAATCCTGAAAGCTCCTTCCTTTACTGAAAAGAAAAAAAGAAAAGAAAAGAACGGAAACTGGAAGAAGTGGAAAGTGGGTGAGAGGGAATGAAGTTGTGGAAGAGATTTAAACGTAAAAAACTCCGACAAGTTTCGTTGGAATCGAGTCAGTAATAGCGTTCTAGCTCTGGCAATTTATACGTGTTACGTACATCCAATAATTTGACGGAAGATGGAGATTACTGGAACCCATTGGAATTGGAGACCTCAAAACGAGGAAGACGTGGATAATTGCAATCCCCTTTCCTGGATTTTGTGATTTTCAATGTTAACGTGGTCGGAGCCGACGCGCCTTGTACTTCTTTTCTTTTTTTTTAAGGTTTTGATGTGGACTTTTATTCTTTTTCGTTTATCAATTCTTTTATATTTAAATTCTCCTTTCGGCATTTTCTTAAATATTACAAGAAATAATACATTAATTCACCCTAAATTTCATTTAAATTCTCACTTAAGTATTATAATTTATAATTTCAAAGAAAGTGTGTTCTTTGGAGGGTAGTTATAGATCCATTAGAATAGACTTGATTGAGTTGCCACTACTCTTTCGGCTTTTGACCTTCTAAGATATACACGTGTGTTTAACTAATATGATCCATCAGTCATTAATATAGATCAAATAAGTTCTTGTCACTATTATCGTGACTAGACTCGTGACCAAGTACGTCAATATAATTAACAATAAGGATCAAGTATGGATATGTAACTTCGAAAAATTCATGTCATGTGATTTTAATATGTCTATTTTCAAGTGATTCTACCTCGTTATTTAGTGAGATCAAATTGGATCAATGGAATAAATACAGTGCCAAACTTAGTTTTAGTACAATATGGTATTAATATCGGTTAATATAGGATATCGTTTCAGATAAATTTTTAAAATTATAAAAGAGTTTTTAAATTTTATAAAATTGCTAGACATTAATTAAATATATTATGAGATATAATTTTTTACTTTAATCATGTATCAAGAAATCATAATAATGTAAATTTAATAAAACAAATATTTTTTATTTTTTTAATATTATTTTCACATATATCTCATATCGTTTAACTCTCATATAAATATAAAATTAAGAATATTAATTTATAAGAATTTAATTTCAAATGTTATATTTACATATGTCAATTTTTATAATAATTTCTCACATATATGCTCACAAGAATATATAGATCGTAAATATGAACATATAAACTTGAAAAATAAATTAAATATATTGTAATTATGTTAAACTAATACTGGTATTTGTATATTGGCCTATACCAAAGTCCAGTGCGATATTCTTTTGTTCGATCAATTTTTGGTTAGTATAGTCGACACCAATTGGTAAAGTACAATATTCATACCTTTGAACTGATTGATATCAAAATATAAAAACACACATTTATACTGTAGTATTAAATCATAAAAATCCATAACACATGTCTATAACCATAAGTTTCGTAAAAAAACAAACTCCTGCTAAGCTAACATATCATGAATGACATGACACCTATATGAGCAGTTTGCTGGTAAAAGACATTGGATGATAAACCTTTAGTTAGAGAATTCGTAATATGAAGTTTGTCCCAACATGTTATATAGACATATGACCACTCTGAATTCTTTCTTTAACAACTAAGAACTTAATGTCGATGTATTTTGACTTTTACAAGCTTCCGTTATTATTAAAATACAGCACTGCAATCTTATTGTCACAAAATAACTTCAATGGTCTTCCAATGCCATATATAGTTTGTAACTCAATGAAAAAGTTCTATAGTCATATTCGATAATTGGATGTTCGTAACATGTTATAAGCTTGTCTATTACAGTGGAAGAAGCTATGAATGTCTACTTAGCACTCTTTTAGGAAATAACTCCTTTAGCAAGCATATAGATGTAGCTTGAAATGGATCTATGACTATCTTAGCATCCCGTGAAATCCTAATCATAATACCCAATGATCTTCAATCGATCTTATCTCTTATATGTGAGCATGTAGTCTTTTGTTTTCTTAAGATATCACATAACACTTTTAAGTTTTAACTGCTTTCCAATGATCCATTCTTAAATTGCTGAAATATCTGCCTAACATTTCAATAATGTACATAATATCTGGACACGTATATAACTAAGTGTACATTCAGCTCCTTATAGCTAAGGAATAAAGAATCTTTTGCATTTATTTAGTTTCTAAATCATTCTTAAAGGTATTGATTAAGACCAAATTTGTCTCCTTTAGTAATAGGGAATCACCTAGTTTATTATCTTGCATGCCAAATCTATTAAGTACCCTTGTAATATTGCTTTTTTGTGATAACCCAATAATACCTTAAGAATGTTCCTAATGTATCTAAATCCTCAATATAAAAGAGGTTTTACAAAGATGCTTCATCTTTAAATTCTTTAATAAAAATGTTTTGGTTCTGTGCAATCAGTCTATATCGTTACTGGCAAGCAATATGTCATCAACATATAAAATCGGAAAAATATACTTACTCTCACAAAACTTATAGTATATACAATCATTACCAAATTCATCTTAAAACCAAAAAACGACAACTTGATGAAACTCATAATACCATTGATGAGTAGTTTGCTTAAGTCCATATATGGAATTCTTTAATTTGCAAATCATGTTCTTTGAATCTTTAGAAACAAAGTTTTCAAGCTGCTCCATATAGATTGTTTCATCAATGTTACCGTTAAGAAACGTTGTTTTCACATCCATCTGATGTAACTTAAGATCAAAGTGTGTCATAAGTGCTATTATAATCCTAAAAGAATCATTCGAAGAAATCAGTGAGAAAGTTTCTTTATAATCAATGTCTTCCTTTTGAGTATAGCCCTTTGCAATTACAATTAATAGGTTTTACATCTTCAAGAAATAGGGCAAGATCTTAAACACTAATGTCTCTTATGGACTTAATTTCCTCATTCATAGCATCGATCCACTTTTGAGAATTATAACTCTCAATGGCTTCACAAAAGTTTATTGAATCACTTTCCACTATGCCAATGGCTATATCATGTTCTTGAAGAAAGATAATATGATCATCTCGAATTGCACTTATCCTCTCTTTAGTAGATTTGCTTAATGGCATTTGTTCTTAAAGTTGTTGGGTTTGTCCTTTAAGAATATTCAATTGATCTTGATTATGGAGATTTTTAACATCCTTATTGATTTTGAGCTATTTCTTAAACAATGACAGGAATGATAACCTGATATGTAAAAAGAGAGGTGAATTCCTCTTTGAAGACGAAGTCTCAAACCTTATCTTCTCCTTTAAACTCAACATCCTTAAGGAATTTGGCATTTCCCATCTCAAAAAATAGATTTACTCTTGGGATCATAAAATTTGTAAATGTATGACTGTTTAGATTATCCAACGAAGTAGTTACTGGTAGTTCTAAAGTCTTATTTCCCTCTCTTTAACCTACATAGCCTTACCTCAACGAGATAACCCTAAATATGAAAATTCTTTATACTAGGTTTTTTACCTGTCCATAATTCATAATAGGTTTTATTCATTGTCTTAGTTAGAATTGTATTAAGAATGTAAGCTGCAATCTTTAATGCCTCCCCTCAAAGCGAATACAATAAGAAAGTGTGAATAATTATACTCCTCACCATTTTCTTTAATGCTCTATTTTGTCTCTCAGCAACATCATTCATGATAGGGCTTCTTAGCATCGTGTACTATAGGACGATACGGCATTATTCTAAGAATTTGACATGGATCTGAATGTTATTCACCTGAATCATCATATCCACCTCAATATTCACCATCACAATTATATCTAACACCTTTAATCCCTTTGCTAAGTTGATTCTCAACTTCAACTTTGAAAACTTTGAACATGTACATTGCCTATGACTTCTTATGAACGAGGTAAAGGTACCCATAATGTGAGTAATCAGCTGTGAATATAATAAATTGTTTTTGATAAGGTGTAGGAAATGGCCTGTAAATATTTGTATGAATTAGTTATAAGAAGTCTGAAGACCTTTTGACACCTAATCTCCTTATGTTAGTCTGCTTCCCTTTAATACACTTGACACAAACTTTAACGTTTGATAGATCAAGTGGATGAGGAATTCTATCTATAAACCTTTAAATTCTTTATTTAGAGATATACCCTAAAAGCTTATGCCAAGCTGAATGATCATTTATTAATTTTCTTTTAGCATTGCATGAATTAACATGCAAGGATTCATTAGATAAGACAAATGTATCACGTAAGTATAGGTTATTGTATTTTGATAAACAATCATAACTGATAAGTTCTGAATAATGACAAAGACTAAATTGTCTATTTTTCCAAAAAAAATAATAATAACCACCATTGTTTAATAAAGAAATAGAAACCAAAATTTGCTTAAAAGATAGTACAATATAAGTCTCTTTCAAATCTAAGCAATTTTTAGTCCTAAATGATAACCTAAAGTCCCTATTGCCTTCACTTCAACTGCCATTCTATCACCTATATAAAATTATCTTTAACCATTGGGTTTTTCGCAGCTCTGACAACCTTACTTGGACACACTTATATGAGTTATAGCATTAAAATCTACCCACCAAGTGTGACTAATTACTAAAATCAAATCAACCTTTAAATAAACCAAAAAAAATAAGTGTGCATTTATTTGTATGTCTAGCATGATATTTGGTACATTCCTTTTTCTTGCAAGAAGTCTTTCCACATAAGCAGCAAGCAAATAACTAACTCCAAAGCCTACCATTAGTTTTGCAACAACCGAGAATGATTAAGTGCTTTCCTTTCCTTCCTTTATCCCTCAAACATTTTCTTTAGTTTGTTGTTTTGGTTCCTTATGTTGCATCTTTTATGGTACATTACCTGCAACTTCCTTATCTTTCTATCTCTTCTTATTATTGCCTTTAGAGTTGGATGCCAAATGAGCACTTTTAACCTTCTTTGCTTTAATCTCTCTTTTGCTTACAATATGAATTGAATTGTATGGGAAAAGATATCAAAACTAAATGCACAAGCAAATATTTAGATATCTTTAACTTTAATGCCTTTAGTTTTAAAGCAAGAGGATACATTTCTATAATATACTCCCTGATGTTCCTATTACCCTTCTAATTCATGGAAACAAGATTAGTAAGAAAAGTAATTATTCCACCTTTTCATTTTTTAGTAAACTGCTGCTCAAGTCTTTAAGGAACAATTTTATGTCATTCTCTTCAGATATTGTGCCCTTGAATATTTCTAACCTGTATGCTTTATGACCATCCGACTCATGTGATTTGAGCGTTCTCACTTCTCCGAATCCATCTTGTTATTAGAGGAACTTGCATCCATAGGAGGGTCACTCAATTTGAAGAGCAAGGTCTAGATCAATGGAACCAAGAACGATCATGACTTTCTTTTTCCAAACCTCAAAGTTTGTGCCATTAAGCACATTTATAAAGTTGATGTTGACAGATATTGTAGTAGCAAAAGTATTTATTGAATAGAGAAAAAAAACAAACAACAGACTCACAATTAAAATCTGAATTAAGCACAATCAATAAATTTAAACAATGGCAACCTGCTCACAAAATATATAACATAACATTGATATTTAGTCTTTGGACAAAAATATCAATTTGTAAGTGGTACTCTGATTATAGTGATCAAATCTTGACAATAAGTCCTCGTCAAACCATAAGCCTTTCTTTAAACTGACTTATAATTTACAAAGAAATTTGAATAATTATCATAGACTTATCATCACAAGTATGTTTAAATTTCGACCAAGTAATATTTTTCCTTTGGGCAAATTATTGTTCGCATGCAATTCATCCACACACAACCATTTTGATAATTTTAGAATTAGTTAAGCGACATAAAAGAAGTTACTTTGATAACGTATTGTTTTGATTAATTAGTTTAAAATATCAACAACTGATAATTAAAAATACAAATGTCAAATTTTAAATTTAATTAATCAATATCTGAAATTAACATTATAATTCCATATTATTTTAATTAAAAATTAAATTTGACCAAAGCCATAAAGTATATAATTAACTTATCGGTTTTGAAAAGTGAGGAAAATATTTTAGGTGTTAAACTTCAATTTCTCTTACGCACACATAGGCAAATTCTTTTTAAAATCGTATATTGGATATGTAAAAAGGATGAATCATTATTGACAAATAAACCATAAAAGTCTAAAGACCAAAACATTGGTTGTAAAAATGTTTACAAAAGAAAAACAAACCTAGTAGTTAGATATTATAGTCTGACAAAAAAAAAAGGGCAAAAACTTCTCTCTACCATTAAATAACTACTTATTCACATTATATACGTGTCTGTGTGTGTGTGTGTTATATAATCCAATGAAAAGATGGTGTCAATTATAATGAACACCCACTACCACCAAAATAAATTATATATATACATATTTTAGTAATCTAAAAAATTAAAGCTATACAAGTCTCAAAGAGACAAATCCTTAAACATAAAAGCAACTTTAATGTCAACAATCCAACATGAAAGAGACTCTTATACTACTTGTCAATTTTAATATAATGTCTATAATATGATCCTAAATCAATCATGTTAGATTATTGAGGATAAATTTAATTGCACAAGCATATATAAATGCATTGGAATATACTTGACTGAGTTATTTCAACTTTTTTGACTGTTGGCTTTCGAAAAGATAAGTGTAGGTTGTCTATCTTTTTTAACAATGGGATATCATAAAAGAAACCTTAATAGTTCTCTTAGGGACCATAACCACTTATTTATATATATAGTGCCTATTTCTAATTTATTCACCATAAGTTAGAAATATTTCTGTCCAACCTTAAAATAGCCCTTGATAATAAAATGTGTGTGTGTGTGTGTATATATGTAAAAGTCTATTTAAAAAATTCCAACAAGACATTGTCTATATACTCTTTTATGCTTAAAATTTCGTGGTAATTCTGTAATATATCAATAACACTTTTCATTTTCTTTTAAAGGGGAAGGGTTTATGGGAATTATTAACATGGCAACTTTTTACTTGTCCTTTAGATTCTTGTTTTGTTTGATATGTTAAAAATTTTTTTCCTCTTGATAATTGAGAATCACTATTTCTAAATGTGTTTTTGTCGTGTTGCTTTTTACAATATCAAGACAATAATTTATAATTAAGAGGGTTGGTTGTGTGATATGACAGTTAAATGTTTAATATTTTTAGGTTATATAATATGACTAGTTTGGTGTTCTTAAATTGTTCTCAAAAAATCTAAGGATTTACAATTTGTTCAATATGTTCATATGATTGTAGTTGTTTTATTTTGTTTTTTGTTTTTGATTACAAGAGTAAAATAAACAAAAGTAACTACACAGTTACACTCCTATGCGTGGAGAAGTAACCCCAGATACATTGTGGAGGAGGATATCTCGAATCTCAATAGGAGGTGAGCAAAAAGTGGTAATGCCTTTGGGAAATGACCCTGCCAAAGTTACTAATCGGTCAGCGCAATAGTTGCCCTGTCGGAAT
>JANZXP010000003.1:5770712-5789930 GCA_027576715.1 Erythroxylum flavicans | reverse complement strand
AGCAATGAAGGCTGCTCAAAGGACAAATCCCAGAAAAAGAAGCCCTACGGCTCTGATATCATGTGGGAAAGAATTTTCATATATTATCATATATTGAATAGGAAGTATACGGCCATATGTAGGACATTACAAGTAGGAATTTAAATCTGGAAAGTTATCTAAAGCTATCTAATGTAATCCCTTAATTTAAGGTATTTCAAACTTATTCTATCTTATCTATTTACAGCCTATCTATAGCTTAGTATAATCTATTTACAGCTGTTTAGTATCTCAACAAATGGGAATGTTGATACCTTTTAAATATTTTTTCTATGTTGAGGAATTTCTGATTTGTGTATGTTGACCTGATTTAACACTGCATATGAGGTGTTTATGATGGAGTTATTCATCTTATTGATGTGCTAGAAGTAATATATGGTGAAAAGCTAGGGAATATCTGCATGATTTACATGTTGGCTGTAGGTTGGTTTATTGGCCTTAATAGCAGCTTCTATCTAATGGGATTATGAGCTCTTGGTTCTTAAATTGCATCCACTGACTGAAAATGTAATAGTGCTCTTCTGTACTTCATTTGTGACACCTTTGGTTTTTCGTAGTTGTGTGGAATCCTCTCTCTTGCTTTTCTGACCAATTTTGTCACCCTGAATTTACATCTAGCCTCCTTTAAAGAGTCTGATGTTCTTATGGCCCAAAGGCTCATTCCTTTCCAATTTCTTTTGTTGACGAACTCATAAAGGAACCCCCAACCCAGTCTTTCTGGCCTCATGACTCCGAGGTGAACTAATCCATATTCGAGATGGATATTGTATTAAGGGTTCTTATTTGTTTGTCATTATATAAGTATGCAATGACCATTATTTCCTTTTTTTTGGGTTTGATGCTTCTGAATGGACATGTACATAATGTTGCTTTCTTTCTAGTTTTAGCATATTGAGTTCGTGGCCTTCTGAAAATGAGAAGTTTTATTATGTTACAGGCTATTCCAAGTCATTCTGCAAGGAGGTCATTGTTTGAACACTATGTTAAGACACGTGCTGAGGAGGAACGCAAGGAAAAACGAGCGGCTCAGAAGGCTGCAATAGAGGGATTCAAGCTGTTACTGGAAGAGGCATCGGAGGTTTTGTTCATTTATCTGAATTCTGTTTCTTTCTCTTTGGTTCATGTGTTTTTAGATAACATTTGTTGTTTTGACTAAGGATTGCAAGTATCTTAATGGCCTAAATTTTATTTTCAGGACATTGATCACAACACTGATTACCAAGCTTTCAGAAAGAAATGGGGCCAGGATCCTCGGTTTGAAGCCTTGGAACGGAAAGAACGAGAACATTTACTGAATGAGAGGTAATGGTTACAGAGGATGGCTGATTGTGTGACGTCAATGTAATTTAAGTTGCACTTTTTCCTATTCCCATTTGAATGTTCTTTTAAATCTTCCGTCTGTGTGTGTGATTTCGAAGTCAATGATGATTAGATGCTGAAGTCCATTTGACATAATTGATTCGGTGACTCCCTTAAGATAAAAAAATATTTGATGATCCATCACTTTGTTAGATATTCCAGAAGAATTGGAGTTAGTTTTTAGTTAAATCTGTTAATGTTAGTCTTGAGCTTTTTCCGTTTTAGTCTTGAGCTTTTTCCGTTCCATCTTTTTTAAGGCACACATTATTCATACCTGTGCACTTGAGAGTGTGTTGCTCACAGCACTCATCTTCAGATTGCTAATACATAGGTAGATTCTGTTTGTGGCTAATAGTTCCTTTTGTATGTAGTATTTACAACCTCTATTGGTTTGGCTATTTTTGTAACTACTTGGTGTATAGGAACTCGAAGGATTACTTTGGTGGTCACCATTTTATCCATACAGATGATTAGAGTGGCCTTTGCAGGATGCCTAGTATGAATAGTGATGTAATTTCTATTTTGGATACATTCTGCGAAAAGATGTGCTATTGCTTTATTAATTTTCTTTTCTTTTTTATCTGATTTTGTATGAGATTGCATCTCTGTGCTTTTAAATTATGTATATATTTATGTGTTTGTGTTTACTATTTGGGAATATTGTGACGGTGAGTTTATAAAATTACATGTTCTGTTTCACGAGGAACAGGTAACAGTAAAAAATGGCTTATGAGTATAATTCTCTTGGAGGAATGTTCGACTGTATATAACACATTTGGACCATGTATAATTGATGCAACTTTGGCAATTGTATTCCTTTTAATATTATTTACATGGGTAGTTTCAAATTTTTGAATGTTTCTAGATCATCTACTCCAGCTGCACCGCAGACAATAAACCATCTTATTTTACAATATTAACAGGTGGTGGCAGATAGGGAGCATCCACATCTATGATATGAAACAATTTGATAAATGGCATGGTTGAATACAGGCTTTGTACTTTGAACCATTAGTTTTACTTGGCCAATACAGGATTTGTATTTTGAACCATTAGTTTTACCTAGCCAAACTTCATTTTGATTATTTAATCGAGCAAAATTATTAACAAAATGGTGTTGCTTTTGGAGAAATGTTTTGCACATTTCTATGTAAGGATTCATGCCTTATGCTAGTGCCTGTACAACAAATAATGCAATTTACCATAGCTATTTTCTGCATTATATTTCTCGCCCAGTTCCTTATTCAGCTCTGCATGAACTGTTTCCTAGAGACAGAGTGATTTCTGTACATATCCCTTGAAAGCAACATGTGTCAGCTGACTAGTAGGCTAGTCACGAGATTCTCAGATCGTTTGGGTGTGTATATTAGCCCTTGAATCTCTTTTAATTTGCATGGTAAATACCTTCTGCTATGATATATGTCAAATATTGTTCATGGATTGAACAACATTTTTGTTTTCATTGTAGGGTTTTACCGTTGAAGAAGGCAGCAAACGAGAAAGCTGAAGCTGAACGTGCAGCTGCTGCGGCTAGTTTCAAATCCATGCTGAAAGAGAGAGGGGATATCACAGTGAATTCACGTTGGTCCAGGGTAAGTTTTAAAACGAGTGAGTTCATGCATAAGGAAAGTTCAAATACAAAGTGCTGGATATTCTTAGGCTGAAATATGTTCAATTAGCTTGCAAATCTTATTTTAAATTGTTTAAGTTGGTTCCATGCAGATAATATATCATTTTTCTAGGGATGAAAGAAATGGAAACTTATCCGGAGTGATCTCCTTTTCTGTTTGTTCCATTTACTTCTTCAGAAGTAACTTGCTTTGATAAGTATATAAACACATAGTTTTCTGTTATCATCAGACTGGGGGGTATTTTAGGTCTCACCATAACCTTTTCTCATCGATTTCTGGGTGTAATTGCTATTCCATCCACCAAAGCCTCAATGGATCAAAGTTAAAGGTGGCAAAACTGTTTTTAAATGATTGCAAGTTGCATATATTAGATGAATGCTATCTTCACCTACTTGCTGTATTTGTTTATTTGACTACTATATCCGTTATTTGTGGGTCTATTAAAAATAGTCTTTCTACTAGTTAGAGAATAAGGTTGCGTACTTCTATTCTTTCCTCCATCTCAGCAGAATTCTACTGGGACGTTGTTGTTGTTGTTGTACTACTTATCTATTTTGTGTTTCTCATTTCAAATGCAACGGAAGAAATTGCTTACTTGTGACCTTCCATTTAGGTTTAGCAACATTACTTTGTTGTGTTGACAATGCTGCGGATTTTTCTTGTTAATATGGTTCAGTGCTCTTTTGATAATATAATCAGGTAATTGAGATGTTAAACTGAATTTTCTTATCAGCAGTTATAATTGTTATATGCAACTGAAATCTGCATCGTATCAACTCCCAAAGGTAGTATCCATGTGACAATTAGCTTTTAACAGTTGGAGGATTGAATCTAGGGTATGTATGATTCATTTCTGGACGGTTGCATTCTACCATGCCATTAATTCTGGTATAAGCGTGCTTACTACCAGGATTATAACTGACATTGTGTTCTCATTCACTGTTAAAATAGTTTCCTGTCCTGTAATGTTCGTCCAAGGTAGGTCTATTGGCATAATCTGTCTATGAATTATGATGATAGTGGTGCATGATAAGTTTAAAGATAAAGGGAAAAGAAGAAAAAAGTTAGGTCTTGCAACTAAATCAGAAGCTGTGATATGTTTCATTCCATTGAGTTTTTCCCATAAACCTGTTTATCAATGTCCATTGTCCCTACTGTAGGTGAAGGATAATTTAAGGAATGACCCAAGATACAAATCTGTAAAGCACGATGATAGGGAGGCTTTATTCAACAAGTTTTTGTCTGAGCTGAAATCTGTCGAAGAGGAAGCAGATCGAGAGGCAAAAGCTAAGAGGGAGGAGCAGGTATATACTGTTAGCTTTTATTCATGAGAAATGTTATTGGAAGTAGGTTTGAACTTTACTCAATCAGTTGTGTTCGAAGATCTTTGTTCAATCAAAATATCTTTTCATGCTTGATACTTGGTTTTATTTAAGGGTGTTGATTTTAGTTTGGAACTTCTTGTTCCCTTTTCTTTTTCTAGTATAATTATAGTCGATAGTAATAAACTTGCCTTGGCCTTTCCTCTCTTCATGTTCTATTTTTTTCCCCGTTACTGGTTATTATATGGCTTACAATTTGGAGGTGTTCATCTACCAGCTGCATATGTACCAGAAACTCTATTTTTGATATAATACCTTACATGAACTTCGTATATTGGTTGTTAGTTGCAGTTATCATTTTATGTTGCGCTACTGTCTTATTGGTGCTTCATTTTAGGGGAACATAAAACTTTCTTGTTTATATTTGTAGGTCTGTCTAGGACAGTGCTATCAAGCTCCCTAGTAATTGCTAATTTTGACTTGAGGATTTTTGTTGGATGTGTACACATCCAAATATGTGGGCAAGTAGCTCTCTGGGTTGTTATGCCTTGGGTAATTCTGGGGCATCAAGATGAAACTGCAACAGAACCAATACTTAGGGATAATGGACTTGGCTTCTGGGTTCGTGGGTATTAGCAGTCAACAGTGAGTCAAATAATGTTTAGAAAGATGATCAAATTATTTAGTTAATGATTTCTTGTTGCAATAATTAAATACTTTGTTTGTTGTTGCTTCTTTTTAATGTTAATTTATGATTTTGTAAGCTATTCATCATTGATACCGTTTCATGCTTTATTTGGCTGTGGCATTTTCAACCTGTGGGCACCTGAGACTCGAGAGATATTGGCTTAAAAGGGAAAAAGGAAAATTATAAAAATGAAAGAATGTGATCGAGCAGGACAAGTGTTGCAAACTGCAATTATCTTTAACTTTAGTTTTTTCAAACAATTTTTATCTTAATTTTTCTTGTGTAGTCCCTGTTTCACTTTTGATCTGTATTGAATGCAGAATGATTTGGGGTGGATGAGGGTTAGGCATGCTATGTTGTGATTAGTTTGAGTCATAAGGAGGATGCAGGATACCTGATCAAGATGCCCTTATTTAATGACCACGGTGTTATATGTGTACATATTTATTTCATTTTTATGTTAGATATTAATTTTTGGTCCCTTCAAGTTGCATCAATTAACTTGGATTGATTGGGGCAGTGAAGTAGTGACTCATTCTTTGATAATGATAGGTATTAAAGATTGAACTTGTTCCATTTCTTTTCTAGGACAAGCTGAAGGAACGAGAGCGAGAGTTGCGAAAACGCAAGGAAAGAGAAGAACAAGAAATGGAAAGGGTGCGGGTTAAAGTGCGTAGGAAGGAGGCAGTGGCTTCTTTCCAAGCATTGCTTGTCGAAACAATTAAGGACCCCCAGGTATGATCACAAGTCACGGCATAAGCTGAATTGCAATTTTATCAGAGGATGTTTATAATGCAAGTCTGTTGTTTATCCATCTATAGCAATTTCCAAACTGGTAGAGCAATAGGGTTTAGTTACTAGATACATGTTTAGGAATAACTGTCTAGTATCTCCTGTTGGGGTCCTGAACACCTACAGCCGAACTGCAACATTTCCTGCCTTTTAAATGGTGCTAAGCCTGTGTTTTTGAAGGTGGTTGAATTAGCTTGATTTGTAACTCTATAAGGACATCAGCATTCCTTAAATTGAACGCAGGCCATGATTTGAGCTTTTTGTTCTTGTTTCCTATGATTGCTATATCATGGTGCTTGGCTGATTAGACTAGTTGCTAAATAATCATGTAGTTGTGAAAACTGTTATGGCTTTCTTGGGTGTATTGTTAAAGCATGTGAAGTGTTCATCTATTAATATCCGAGTGGTCCCAGACGGAGGGAAGTGGCAGTTCGATGTGTTGGAATTTCTTTATCCCTCTTTGCCTTTACCAAATGATGATGTTTTTCACTTCAGTTTTGTTAGGATTTGAGGTAGGCTTCTGCTACTTAATTTGTTCACTTTTTCTTCTTATGTACTTAGGCATTATGGACGGAGTCAAAGGCCAAATTGGAGAAAGATCCTCAAGGACGTGCAACCAACCCTGATTTGGATCCATCTGATGTAGAGAAACTCTTCAGAGAACATGTCAAGTTGCTGTATGAGGTACTATGATTGAAGTGCGTGTATTTCTTTTGTGGACTTGACTAATTTAGGGGATTTGATTTGGTTTTGGATTCCATGATCATTTTTGATAATTTTTGACTACAATGACACCTTCTTTTTGGGCCATTACATAGAGATGCACGCATGACTTCAAAGCTCTCTTAGCTGAAGTTATAACCGCTGAAGCAGCTGCCCAGAAGACGGAAGATGGGAAATCAGTCCTTGATTCATGGTCAACAGCTAAGCGCCTTCTTAAGCCCGATCACAGGTATAACAAGATGCCTAGAAAAGAAAGGGAAATTTTGTGGCGAAGATATTGTGAGGAGATGTTACGGAAGCAGAATAGGGTGCTTGATGAGAAGGAAGAAAAGAACTTTGAGTCAAAAAGTAGAGGCCCAGCAGAATCAGGGCGATATCAATCAGCGTCAAGAAGGATCCGTGAGTCGAGATAACTCGTCAAACTTTTCTGGTTAGAACTATGTATAACTTTGGATTAGTCCCGAGTGATCTACATTTACTTGCTTGTGAATTATGTGTTATATGAAAGCATATTGATTCACATCCTGCAAAGATACCTCTCCTATTTTTCCTGTGTTTCCATGGATATATCAACAGAAATTTTGATGCACTGAGTAGGTCTTTATGGCGTTGGGCCTTTGAAGTTACCTTAATTCGTCATTAGGCCTTTGTAAGTAACTCTTTTTCATTGTTACAAAAGTCAAGATTCTTCGTTTTGAGATTGGCTTCACCTGATCAAGGCCATTATTTTGATGACATGATTGCATCAAGCTTTTGATATTGTTATTTTTTGAAACCTATGTTTTGATAATTAATTGAATAATTTGTCTTTTTATGGCAGTTTTATAACATTATGGATATGATAATAATTTTTATCTGTTAAAATTTATGAAATTAAAGATCAATTATAGATAAATTCAAAAACTTTTGGAAAAAAAGAAATATCTCATAGGTTTTATTTGCAACATGAGTCTCATCGTGCTTTACAAGGCATTAAAATATGAAATGAAAGCCGCGCCATTCCTTCCACAAAAACAGACTTTTCCTAACGTAACATGTTTTGCTTTTCTTCATTTAATTTGGTACTTCTCCAACTTTAATATTTACGTTAATAAGTTAGCAAGAAAAGCTTTGCTGAGACCAAAAACACTAACGCACAAATAGATAATCCGGTCTACCTTAAGTTAGCAGTAAATTGTATATGAGATGTTAAATCATATTTCTAGCATTCGTTCTGACTTTTGAGCAAGACTAAGTAAAGTTGCAACAATGGCTTGAAAAATGGAACAGAAGGAATTAACTTTACAGATTCAGTATTAACTCACGGGTTTACCAAATAGTAAAAAAATGACCCGTTTGAATTTTTGATACACAACGAATTCATAATGTGGACTATTTATAAATAATCATAATAAAAAAAAAGCAGTTGACTTGCAGAGCTATATTTACACAGTTTATTGCATGGGTGCCAAAAAATTACCCGCCTTTCTGTTGTAAACAATCAGGAAAGCAAATCAAGCCAACAATCTTCCAGCAGCAGCAGAAGAAGATAAGGGAACACTTCTATGCCAAAAATAAGGCTTCCAAATACTCATCAATATAAGCCAAGCACGGCCAATGATCAGTTCTAATTCGTACTAGAGTTGACATACCACGTACTTCCATTTGAAAAAGGAGATGGAACCTTGGTGGAAGAAATATGAGTACATGAAAGCAACCCATTTGACTTCTAGTCGTATCTAACCCACTTTCTTTATCATCCTCATCATCAATATAAGTAAGATGAAGTGGGCCTCTATCTACACTACAAGAGGCAGTATCATCCCCAAAAGACTCCGATGTAGCATTTTTCCACATGATGTTTCTGATGACTCCTCCATCCTTCACGATGTTAACAAGCTGTTCGCTAATCACATTAACAACAAAGGGAGTCAAATGCTCTTCAACCGCCCTGATTACTGAGTCTGCAGCAACTTCAAGCAGCTTGACTGACTGAGTCCCACTGATTGCTGCAGCACCCCTGCCTCCTTTTAATGGGAATACTTCGTGCCCCATGTTTGAAGAAGCACCACATGCCTCCCAGAGCGCATCAAATAACTCTGAATAATATGCAGGTACTGCATCTTCTGGAATGCCAGATGGAAGAATAGCCTTTGCGAACATATCCTCTATACCTACGGTGATACTCTGAAGCTGACCGCAAATGACCTGACCATTTTCTGCAGTTGCTTCAATGAACACGTCCACTAGACCAGGTGATGGTTCCCCTGGTACCAAATCGATTGTTACAGGAGCCCTAGAGCTTTCATCTTCAGAACAACTGTCTGCAGATATGATGTCCAATGAAGCTGTGGTATCAGAAATATGATCGTTCTTGGGAGGTTCACCAAAAAGAACAGGTATGTGATGTGATGGGATTGACCCGTATGGAGCTGAAGATGAGAATTTGAGCACAATTGCATACATGGCAGGAATATCATCTATTCCCTCCAACTGTCTCTGGGAATCACCAACCCATATCTGATTGAAAGGTTCAGATTCAAATCTTAAACTACAGGATATTCTAACCTTGATTCCGGGCATGTGTATGAAATCAGGAATGCATGAGAAGTGTCTTCTTAATGCTTCTAAGATCTCTGAAATTTTTGAATCCATTACCCTTAATGGCTCCTGAGACCGATTTGTTCTTCCAGTTTCTAAGGTAGTTTGAGGGTGTTCTGCATGGCTGTCTAGCTCTCTAGAATCAACATGGGGTTCGCTGTCCCTTATGTTTTCAGGATAGATAGGTTTACTAGTTTCTCCACCCAAAGGAGATAAAGACAAGGACCAGTATTGCTTAACAAGTAGGGGTATCAAGCGTTCAATGTGTATGTATGATGATATACGCCTTGATTTTTTGAAACTAGGGTAGGGTTGAGGTGACTGAACACTGAAGAAAGAACTGGCATGTGACGAAGGTGAAATGCCAAGTAGCTGGTCCCCAAAATTTAGCAAGCTTCGCAGCTTCACCCCTGGAATAGTAATGAGCATCCGCAAGTAGATTCTACAAATGCAACAGGTGGTGAAGAAAAGTCAATGAAGCAAATTATTTGGCGACAACCTTCAAGCTAATCACTTAATTCTTTCTTTTTCTACAACTAACATTCCTTATGCTATCGTTTCTTCTGATATAGTGTCTTTTTTGGCCAACAAATATTCATTCAACAAGATGAAGACTAAGAAAATTGCTCAGGGTCAAAGGAATAACGAAGTCACATAAATACATTGCAAAAACACCATTTAACATTACGAATCTTTGCATTTTATTTCTAAACCTTTTGGTTTACTTGTTACATTCTAAAGACATCAAATTTCTGGAATGTATCTCAACTTGAAGGTAAAGTGGCCTACAGCAAAGAGAAATAAAAATATTAAAGTACTTTTACACATATAGCAAAATCAAAAAGATAATGAAGAAGCAATAGGTAGACATACCTTGCACTATCGCGAATCTCCAAGTCAGGAAAGTAAAGACAAGTGAATGCAAGAAGATGACATAAGTCAAGAAACAGTCTCGAGCTGTGATGGTGCATCAGCAAAGTTCGACAAATGCTGAGAACTTTGCTTCCCTTAGACCAAGATCTTAGTCCCGTATCAGGCCCATGTTTCTCAACAAGGAAAATCATAAACCTTAAAAGTAGGTCTAACAATGCATGAGGAGGTATTGTCTTGTTAGCAGCAATTCTGTCCAATATCGGGAAGTAAGAAACCAATTTGTAATCTACAATGACTCTTGCAAGCAATCGTTCATCAATTGTTTGGAGCAGACGCTCTCCCAACCAACAATGCTTCCGACAGCCTAGAAATCGATCAATTAGTGAAACAATGACAGGTACCCATCTTTGGAACTCCAATGTCAGGTCCACTAGCATGCTCTGGACAAGGGAAGTCAAAATGACCAAGAAAATATCAAATAAATAAATTCACAATCGCAACTACTCAATGACCATTTAATTTATTTCACCAGCCTCTGCAAAGATTATTACAATTTCATCTATGCGAAGAATAACAAAAGTAAATGTCCAATTCAGAGAAAGGAGAAAGAGGGAGGAGGTAAAAAAAAAAAAACATAGTACTCAAAATATGTCACTGAGAATTGTATTCGAAATTACCAATAATCATTAACAAGCAAACTTGAATAAGACCTTCAATTTCAGAAAGTAAACCCACCGTTGACATTTTAAGGCAAAAAGTTGAAGGCTGTAGCAAAAAAGCCTGATTTTGAAAATCCAGGTGATGTTGTATCAAAGATATTCCTTTGGAGTTGATAACTGAGAAAACTTTATAACGCAATTTGATCAATCATCTTAAGAACAATCATTCAATTTTAGAACAGGAAGAAACACGAGACTAAAGTTTTATCACATCATTGTTGAAAGCATTTACTTTTGAAGGATTACCTGTAAAGAACAGAAGACGGTAGAATCCATAAGAGCTTTGGTAGTGGAAGGATCAATGTCAGTATGAGATGATGCACCTATCAAAAACTTATGGAAAGCATGGAATGCCACTGCAGTTTCTGTGCTCCAAGGAGGCAACCACTTGAATGCCGAAACAGAAACCAAACTCTCTTCAAATAATTTAACCACAGACTTGCCATCACCTGCCTCCTCACCAGAGCCACTCTTCGGGATCAACGTACCAAGACATACTGAGCAGAAGGCAAGCAAATCAACCTTCAAAGCTTTTAATGCCAGTGGATCAAAAACAGCTGGATAAAATCTCAAACCCATTTCCAAAACTGACTTGTATTTCACCACCTCGCCTCTCAACATCAATCTACTCAACAAACCTAGCAACCAGTGAAGGGCCAGCAATCGGAAAACTAAATAATGATGGGATTCCCTCGAAACCAGCATTAACCGTCTAGCAATCTCTTCCTCTTGTCCATCAAACGCCTCAAAGAAATTTGAATACAAGACCAAAACAACATGACACAATATAGGATCAAAAGAATAGATCATCCCGAAAAACTGCACCTTCAACATGGACGCCTGCAATTCCAAAGAAACAACCACCGGAATAATCATCCCCAAAAATTCCACCATCCCACATGGTGTCAAAACCTGCGGTGACTCCAACAAAAACGCCATCGCCCTTCTCAACTCCTTATAATTCAAACCCACATTACTACTACTAACCTCTTTATTACTGTTGCTACAACTACTACTGCCACTACAATCAATCAAAACAGATTGAGGAACATTAAATGGAACCAAAGGCACAGATGTGTTCAAAATTGAGACATTACACTTATTGTGATTGTTGACTATACTATAAATAATACTAGTAAACAACAAAATATATGACTGTGAAGAATGACATCTCTCACTTTGGCACAAACTCCAAACATGACCACCAACCTCGGAGAGCAAACACGGGTAGCATTTCTCCAACTCTCTCAAGCATTCACATGCCACTGCCCGAGTTTGTCTGTCAGGTCCATGATTGGGCCGATTGATGATTGTCAACAGAAGCTCCACCAAACACTCCGTACAACGGGCGTCAAATCTGGCAAGCGCGTCTATGGAGATGAAAATCGAAGTTGTCGACACTAAGAACTGCTCTTTCAAGAGATACGTGACGTTAACTCCGTCGAGCGGCGCGTGGATCGTCGCGCGTACGGTTTCCAGTAGGCGTTCGACGGCGGATTGGCCAGTGAAGAAGTTCCCAGCGAACTCTTCGAGGAAGATTAGGAGAGAGAGCTTTGGAGGGAAGTCCTTTTTGAGGAGACACGCGATGGCGTGGTCGGCAAGCGCCGTCATGAGGTCCGGCGACGTCCACCGCTGGAAGCGGGCACCGCCGTTCTGGAAATCGTCGATCAGCGACTCCCATTCCTGAGGAGACGCCGGTTTCAACGGCGGAGGAGGTGTCGACGGCTTGTGATCCGTCATGGAGCGGTGAACAGAATTTGGTGCATGAAAAAAGATTGGATTTTCAAGAATGTGAACTCAAATCAAATATGATTCGTAAATCAAACGGTTAACGAACAACAAAACCCTAGAAAGTTTGGAAATTGAAAGAGAGTGAATCTACGCGCTTAAGTGAAAACACTGTGCGAGTATCAATTTTAATGATTTTGGTTAATCATTAACCCAATCCCACCAATTTTCAATAGGCTTGGGCTGAGCCGGTTTTACTTTGAAGATCACTTTATTTTTAAAATTAAATAATATTTTTTTTAATTTCCTTAAAATTGTGAAAATAGGATTGAGTAAGTTAGGCTGTATGTTTCTTTTTTCCCCCTTTTTTTGCTCTTTTTATAAAAAAGAAATAAATCCTTAAAACATATTTTGTTGAATATTGTTATCATTTTTTATTTTTAAAAATAATAAAACTACAACAACTTTAAAAAACGTAAAAAAAGTTTTTTTAATATTTTGCAACATATTTTCGTTTTTACTTCTTTTGCAACAAATTTTCACATATTTTCGTTTTTACTTCTTCTTCTTATAAATTTTTTTATTGTAGAAATTCTATCTCTTCTCTCTTCTCTTCCTTTCCAAACTTATCTCTTTTTTCTCTTGCTTCTTTATTATTTTCTTATCTCATCTCTTATGTCCCTTTTCTATTTGTTTGGTTTTTTTTATAATGCGGAGGACTTAAAAGGTCGTTTAAACGAGATTACAAAAATACTCCCTAATTAAGGCGGGTGGAAAATTTGGTGGAGGCATTCATTGCCTCCATTTCCCAGAAGGCGAGACCGCTGCTCTCCCTCATTCTGCTGACGGACTTCTCTATGTTGTTTTTTTGCCTGTGCTTCTCCCCTGATGGATGTTCTTCCTCGCTGTATTCTCTGTGTTTCATTTCCCTCTGTTGTTTAAGGGATGAAAACAGGGATGCTGTGGTAGGTCTTTATCTCCCTGGGTCGCATAAGGAACCCATTTTTCGCGAGGAGATCTGCTTTTCCATTGCAGTCTCTTCGTATAAAATGGAAGACGATCCTTTGATATTCCCGGATCTGTGTTTTGATCTTGAAAATAAGGGGGGAGCAAATTGAGATACAGTCTCTGATTGGAGGAGGTTGATTGCCTCTTTACAGTTAGATTGAATTGTTAATTTTGTGATGCTTCGCTCTGTTGCAATCATTAGTCCCTTCGATATCCCCCAGAGTTCTGCTTCTAGAGGGGAGCAGATCACCAAATTATGAGAAAATCCCAGAAGCCAATCGCCATTTGGCTGGGTGATGAGTCCATCGCATGTCGCTTTGTCGTTGGATCTGTTGACCGCCCCGTCTGTTCTGAGTAGATGGTTGTCAGATCTGGACTCTTCCTGTGTTTGTGCCTCCTCTGCGTGAACAGCTAAGATTTCCATCCGGCTTCTTTTTTAAATGGTGGCGAAAGCCTTTTTATTTTCCTTCACTAACGCCCTTATCTTGTTTTGTAGGGACGATCTTGGGAGGACTTTTTGCTGGAAAACCAGTTCATTTCTGGTGGTCCACAGGTTCTAGCAGGTAATGGCAAACCATGTGCTCCAGCGTTGTTCTTCCTGCAAAAAAGTGTAAGTGAGATTAGTTGAAATCCATTCTTTGAAATTCATCTCTATCCAGAATGAGTCGGGCAAGGATGAGTAGATATTCTGAAAAATTGATTCTGTTTTTTGGCAGTCTCTGAATAAATGAAGAGGTGTTTCCTCTTGGTTGCACTGAGGGCATTGTCCTGTGTCAATGAGGCCGATTTGGAACCTCCTACTGTTGGTCCATAATGCTCCTTTCATCATTTTCCAGAGCATGATTTTGACTCTTTCCGAAATTTGTAGTTTCCATAGGTCTTTTCAAAATTTTTCTGTTGGGTTCCACATGTTTGAGCATGCTGTTTGGTATGCAAAGCCTGTGTTGAACATTCCATTCTTTGCCAATTTCCATGTGGCTCTGTCTTGCCCCAGGTCTTCACTTGGGGGTTGGGTGGCCAAGATCCTGTTCATGATTTGTATGGGAAGCTTCCCAATTAGCTTTGAAATCTCCCATTGACCTATAGAAGACAAATAGAACTGGGTTGTGCAATCAAGTTCCTCTTCGGAAATTGGTTGAGTTACCTAGTCTTTGAGACATATATCCTGGTGAAGCCAATGGTGTTTTCAGAACAGAATAGTTTGGCCATTTCTCAAATTCCATTTGATTCCTGTGAGTAGTATCTGCCAGATTTTGGCCAGTTTTTTAAAAAGATGTGTGGAACTTTTCTTTGGTAGGGGCCCTAGCAGATCCTTGGTAGAAAGATTATATTTAGCTATGAAAATATTTTTCCATAGTTTTTGCTCTGGTTGAAGCAAGTCCCATGCCAGTTTGAGTAAAAGTGTTGTATTGTGTTTATTGGCTTTCCTGAGACCCAGGCCTCCTTTGTTTTTGGGCTGACAAATATCATCCCATTTGACTAGAGAGACCGTCTTTTCCTCTGTGTTGCCTCCCCATAAGAAATTTCTGCAACATCTATCCAGTTCCCTGCAAGATAACTTAAACAGGAATGTAGATTGCATCAAGTAAGATGGTAAGGCTCCCAGGACTGACTTACATAGAGTTAGTCTACCTGGGAGTGATATTTTCTTAGGGTTCCAAGTTTTTATCCTTTCCTTGACTTTTTCAATTGTTGCTTAGTGAGCCTGTTTTGTAACTCTACCATGGATTAGGGGGGCCCTAAATAAATTCCCAGATCAGTGACTGGTTCCATTTGTAAGTGGGAACTTATGTCACTGATTGTTTACTGGGAAACATTTGGTGAGAAAAGGATATTGGATTTTGATCAATTTATCTTCAGTCCTGAGTAGTATGAGAATTCTGCGAGTATATTTGAAATGTGAACTGCCTGTTGTAGAGTGGCTTGTGCAAATAAGAGTATGTCATCTACAAAAAACAAATGTTGTTTTCCTCCTTCCGAAAAGGAAAGGCAGCCACTGATGTTGTTTTACACTTTGCTCTATGGCTTGAGAAAGCCTATTCATGCACATAGTGAAAAGGTATGGTGAGATGGGATCTCCTTGTCTCACACCTCTGGTTGGTTTAAATTCATCCCACAGAGCACCTTCCCATATGACTCTGGTGGAGGTAGTAGAGAGTGTACTCATTAGTATTTTGGTGAAGATGTCTTGTAAACCAACATCAACTAGGGTGTCTTGCATGAAGTTCCATCTTACCTTATCAAAGGCTTTTTCCAAATCCAGTTTGATTATAAACCAACCCTTCTTACCTTTTGCATGATGCATTGTGTGCACTGCTTCTTGTGCTGTCAAGATGCTTTCTATTATGCTCCTCCCCTGCATGAAACTAGATTGATTTTGATGTATTAAGAGGGGTAGTACCTGCTTTAGCCTGTTTGCAAGTACCTTTGTGGTGATCTTGGCACATGTATTGATCAAAGTGATTGGTCTGAAATTCGTGATCCTTTCTAGGTCTTTTTTCTTTGGTATTAGGGCAATCATACTCTTGTTGTGTTGTTCAGGGAAAGCTCCTGTTTGAAAAGCAACCTGTATCATTTTAATGAGTTGTTGGTTTGTTGAGTTCCAATTGTTTTGGTAGAAAGCTGCAGTGAGGCCATCAGGCCCTGGAGCTTTATCTGGGCGCATTTCCGTCAGTGCCTACTTTATTTCTTGCACAGAAATGTTTTTTGCAAGCATTTGTATGAAAGAAGGGTCAATAGTTGGAAATAAACCTCTGACCTTGTAGCTGTCTGAGTATGAGTTTGTGTTTTGGAGTGGTTCTTCTGTATAGAAATTTTTGAAATAATTTGTGACATCTTGTTGGATCAAGATGTTGTCAGTAGACCATTCCTCTTATTGTAGCCGGAGTTTCTTGATTTTGGCTTTGACTTTCTTAAATCTGTGTGCTTTGTGGAAAGAGGTTGTATTTTTATCCCCCTCAGTAAGCCAGATAAACCTTTTGTTTTGTTGTTTCAGCTCCTCTTGCTGTGTAATGAGTTGCTCTAGTTATATTCTAAGTTTTTTCTTCAAGGTCCCATATTCTCTTAGGAGGATTCCTAGGTAAGGCATCCTAGATCCCTTGGAGCCTTGCCAAGTTTCTTCTCATCTTCCTGTTTATTTCACCAAAAATGTTGTATTTCCACTCCTTGTATTTGTCATGAAGATTGTCAATTGCATTATGTAATATTTCCTGGTCTTCCCAGACTGAAGTTAACCAGGCTGTCCATTGGGGATGATATTCCCAAGTAGTATAATATTTGAAGTTGTCAGGGTTGGTGTAAACCTGTTGTTGTCCCCATTCTATGGTAACCAGAACTGGGCAGTGAAACTAGGAGAGTTTTCGAAATTGATTTGATATTTTTTCTAATTATAATGTGTTATTTTTTCTGGTTTCCTTGGTTTCATATTTTCCATCGACGTCTCATTTTTATGCGTTGATGGTTTTCCTAGTTTTTATTTATGTGTTTCTACTTTACTATTTATCATTTATCTGCGTTTTTCCATTTCCAATTTTTTGTTATTCTGCATTTTTGGTTTATTTTGGCTTTTATAATTTTGCATTTGCATTTTTGGTTTCTTCGTTACTGGTTTTTCTATTTATCAATATCATGCATTGCAATAGTGTTTCTATTTTTAATTTTATTACAATTCTCAACCAAATAAATTTTTGTTTTCAATTTTTATGTTACAAATTTCAACCAAAAAGATTTTTATTTTTTAGTAAAAAAACATAAACAAAAAAAAAGACTAAAACTAAAAATTATAAGAGAAAAATAGAATTGGAACTAAACGATTAGATTTAACGATCTCTTAATTGATCTCTCCTTTGAATTTTATTTCTTTATATTTTATAGTTTATATCAATATTTTCAAAACTAGCTTGAAAGTTAAAACCGTAAGATATGAGATGAGATTTAAAAGGTTCAATTCATATTAAACTGTCTTAAAATCGATTAAAAATTTAATAAAATTGAAGAATTTAAAAAGTGGTTGAAAATTTTAAATTTTAATTAAAAATAAGACTATTAAACAAAAATTAATTAGTTTATTTTGATTTATAAAAATTGATTAGTTTTTAACAACAAAAATTATTAGACTAAACAAACTGAAAAATTAAAAACTGAACCGAAAAGTTAACCAATTCAAAATTTTCACTAAAATCAATCGAACCGGTTCAATTTTTAAAACCTCAGTTTATATTTTAAGTGTTCACTTTTTAGAAAAAATTCATTAATGTAGAAATATTTACATTAGGACAGAGGTCTCTCACGTGTGACAGACCAAAAGCAATTTACTAAAACGACGACACATAACAACAACAATTAAACACACAACAACAACCTCTAGACGAGAGGACAACGTATAAACAAATTAAACAAGGGAGTTGAACAATTAGGGTATAATGACCTCCATCTTTCGGGAGACCTTAAGAAGTTTCTGGAAAAGGCAGGGAGAGGCGATAGTGAAGCTCTAGTGATTTAGACAATCGGTTTGTCTCCCGAAGGTTCGGCTACGTTTTATGCTACAACAAAGTCTCTCAAGCACATGTAAACATACTCATCTTCTTGATTACAGTGTCTTTGGAGATTAGGGAAAACTTTTTCCATCCTTATAGACTCTGTTCTAACAAACCTTTCTATGTTGGGGTTCAGTGGGAACGATCTTCTCTGCGGGGTCGTCCTCTTTATATTAGTTACTTTCTACATTGAAGATTGTCGGGAATGATCTCTACTCAGGTAAGTTACCGAAACCTTATATTCTCGTTCATTTAAGATGGGTCTTCACAAACAACCCTCTTTCTGTTTTATAACAGGGACATAACAGCTTGTGAGAAAGCCCTTTCCTTTCAACCAAGTACTGAGAACTAGTACTTCAATATTTCCCGCATATGTGTATTCTTGAGCTGCTAGAGAATTTGAAATGTTCTGTGATGTGCTAATCTGAATTGATTATGAATCCATGGATTCCCTGATGGTAGTTGATTTGCCTTATTGTTGGATTATTGGGTGTTGAACTATTTTGGATTGGCTCCTTGATTATAAGTGTAGTTTTGTGTAGTTAGCATTTAGGAAGAAATAGCGAGGGCTAGACTCTCCATGTGAGAGTCATGCTTCTGCTACAGTAGAGGTTCAACTGATGTATAATCAGTTGTTCCCTTATACTAGCCAAGGTGAGATCAGTAAGAGAGATTTGAGAGTTAGATTTCTCTCTGAATCTTCTATTATTCCTCTCATTCCATATTTCTTGAGCACATGTAGCAACCGAGATCAATAGGATGAACCTATTATATTTAGAAATTTGTAGGTGAGGTAAATCTCGTAGGATGTCAGAAAGTCTTCTGGAATTTAGATCAGTGATACAAAAGGTAGAGATTTTAGACCAGATCACATTTGATAAGGCACACTAAAAAAAGAGGTGGTCTTTAGTTTCATCCTCAATTCTAACCATAGTGCTGAGTTTGTTCAGCATAGCTAGCCAAAGGAAGAAACTGGTATTAGGTATGAGAAACTTGTTCCAAATCATGGGGTGTCATTCTACCCTATTTACTGACCCAAACCTCAGCTTTTTAGCCTCCCTTGTAGTTATAGCCTGTTGGACCCCAAAACTTTTCTTGGAAGTTAGAACTATTATATGTGAAATGTTGGAAGTGATAAGCTGGAAAATGTAGTTGGAACATATTCACTGAGTATGCTTTGGTGTTTTAGCCATAACTTTTTCTCTAGCTATCCAAATGAGG
>JANZXP010000003.1:5757875-5770612 GCA_027576715.1 Erythroxylum flavicans | reverse complement strand
AGGAGAGTTGAAGGAGGGGGTGGGGGGTTGGGAAAGAGTTTATTTTAGAGGTAAAAGGTAAAGGTGGAAAGTTAGTCTCCATTTAAGAGTTAGAAACCAATAGGACATCAAAGGAAAGAGAGGGTTGAATCTGCAGAGTTCAGATGGAGGGTGGGGTGGTTTAGATATGGGTTAAGGTTAGGGTTAGGGTTTGGTGTGTGGAAGAGGTGGTAAGAGCATCGACAACAAGTTGATGTTTCTTCACATGCTTCTTTTTTGTATGCATTGAATACATTTTTAAAATATGTAATAATTTGAAAATCCTTTATACTTAAAATGGTTTTTGGAAAATTACAAAAAACCTCTATTCATAATTAGTTAAAACTTTACTTGTAACCATGCTATATTATTTACTGTACAAATTTCCTAATGTAGAGAATTAGTGGAGTGAACAAATGGAAGGAAATTAGGAAAAATAAAATACTTTTAGGTTCTAGTTAGTTTGTTTAATATGGATTTCAACTTTTATTAAAAGGTAAAAAGCTTCCACTTTAACAATAATACTATCATTAAACATTTTTAATGAGGAATATTTAATTATATTAAGAAAGAAAGGAAATGGTTTACACATTTTAAGGACAATAGTTACAACAAAGTATAAGGTACTTTCTCTTCCTGTTTTTCTATAATTATCAAATTTGCAATTATTATTATTTGAATATATATTAAATAAATTATTGAATATATATAAGAAATTATAAATCATATATTTCAAATAAATTATTTAATCATTGATAAATTAATGATTACTTTAATTTAATTGATATTTATAAATTTAATGCATTTTATTTTATTATCTCTAGCTAATAAATAGGTTGTTTCCAAACAATCCTCTCCCAAAAAAAAAAACTACATTATTTATTCTTTGCACGTACATAATATAAAACCTATGTCACACACCTCTGGAGGGCCCATTTCTTCACATGTCCCAGAACTAGATGGTGCCTATCAATGCACAACCTTTTACATATACATATATACACATACATCTACATCAAAGGGAATAGTAACTGTAGAAAGAAAGACAGGCCTCATTGACTTACAGGTATGTGATATCAGAAAATTGAAATATGCCCTTTTTTTTTTCTACATAAAGACAATCTCAATTATTTGTTGCTGATTTGGTAAATTTTGTTTTGCCGTTCTTCCTGCCACAAAGACAAAATCCAAAAGCTCAGACATGGATGCTTTTCATTCAAGGTTCATAGACATTAAGCAACTCTCAAGAAGTTAGTGCACCACTCTCCTTGTTTTTTGGCATGCATCAAAATTTTAACTTGTCCAACGTTTGCTGATCCTTGTCGGGTACAGAAACTTCCTTCGCTAAGAAACGACGGCCAATGGACCAGGATTCTCTTGCCCAACGTTAACCCTATCCTTGTCGGTTTAAGATCGATGTTTTTCTTCTTTTCCTCTTCCGACAGCCTGTTCTTGTCTTTTAAGCATTTGCCGTTGTTCATCGTGTAATCAACCATATAACTTTCTTGCTCCGTCCAATGCAAAGCAGTGATGTCGGGACCGTGTAACCTTGTAATCCAGGTTAATGGTCGACAAACATTCTTTCTAAACCAGGTAATCTAATGGACTTTTCATCCTTCCTTTCTTTCGAAATTACCATATACTTTGATTATACTTCAGTTGAATTTTGCAGAAAACTTTATCAGCATACTCGGGAAAGTTGAAGAAGATTATTATACAGGAAAACGAAAAGGCACAGATAAGGACTTCAAGGATCAGATTCAATGACTTCCCAGGAGGCTCCGATGGGTTTGAGCTGGTTTCTCGGTTCTGCTACAATAACGGAAGAATCGAGATCACAGTTTCAAACGTGTCTCTTCTTTATTGTTGTGCAGTCTTCCTCGAGATGACTGAGGAAGTCCGCAACTTCAATCTGGTGAAACAAACAGAGACTTTCCTTGAAGGAATGTTTATCTGGCCATGGAATCATATAGTCTCGAGCCTCAAGAGTTGTGCCTCATTTTTAACATACGCAGATTCTTATGGTCTCGTTCAAAAGCTGATTTCTGCCCTACTAGTAAAGATTACACAGAATTCAGATGCCAACCATTTTGCGTCGACTTCATCGTCTTCTTCTCGTGATACAGCAAATGAGTTCAGGTTCTTGTTATCAACCAAGGCAACTTCTAATGATTCATCGATCAACGAATGGTGGTTTGATGACTTAACAACGTTGCATCCAACAATCATTGACAAGTTTGTCCAGAATCTGGGGGCTTACAAGACTAAAAGAAACTGTTCCATCCTCACTCGTTTCCTTCTCCATTACTTGAAAATTGCACTTCAATGTAAACCTAGAAGAAGCTTTAAAAAGGGTGCTGTATATTCAAGGTCAAACTATAGTGGCCTCGCAGACAGAGCCGTCCAAGGCGTGATTCTTGCAGGGGGACAAAAAGCATTTTCCTGCAGAGGTTTGTTTTCAGTATTGAGGACTGTGTCTAAGTTTGGTTTGAGCAAAGGTTGCAGAGATAAATTGGAGAGGTTGATAAGCGGGATGCTTGATCAAGCAACATTGGATGACTTGCTAGTCTCTGGAAGTAATACTTGTGTGTACGATGTTAATATGGTTTTGAGATTGGTGAGAATGTTTGTTGACAGTGAAGAGGTGTCTGCACAGAGAATGAAGAAAGTAGGTAGGTTGATTGACAAGTACTTAGGTGAAATAGCTCCTGACCAGAACCTTACTATCTCCAAGTTTCTTGAAGTTGCAGAAAGTTTGCCAGACTCTGCCAGAGATTGTTTCAGTGGGGTCTACAGAGCCATTGATATCTACCTTGAGGTCAGTATGAACACCTTCTGATTTTTCCTTGTTACCATTCACGAGCATGAATAACTTGAAAAGACTTTATCAACTTAAATACTGACAGATCACGAAAGAAAGATACGAAGAGAAAATAACAGAACTTTGTCTCCTGAAAGTCCTGTGTGATTCACGATGATTCTGATAAAAACAAAATAGCAAATTGTCATTACTTGAAAAGGAGAACTTAGTGAACATATTCTGGAAAAGTTTATAAATACATTTCTAGAGCTCTTCCATTGATGAAAAGCCATTAGACCTGAACGAAGAATTTTCTGGTTGAATGTGATGTCTCAACAAACTAATCTCCAATGTCTGACATATAGTTGCCACATCGTTGCACTCTTAAATAATTCACTTCCAAAGATACTATCATGTTTATTTTATTTCAGAGGTAATGATTGTAAGATTCTGATGTCTGTCCATGCAATGCTAGTTTCTTGTTTCAAGAAGGTAATCTCTGTTTTCTCAAACTCTTCTTCAACTTATGCGTATGAAAGTTTTAACAAGAAAACTACGAGATGCAACCTAATTCTGAGCAGGGTCAGTGAGTAACAAAATGTAACTGGTGCAGTCACATCCGAGCCTTCCATTTGAGGTGAGATCAAGGCTATGCAGATGCCTGAACTACAAGAAGCTTAGCTTTGAAGCATGCAGAGACCTTGCCAAGAACCCGAGAATCCCTCCAAATGTTGCAGTTCAAGCACTCATGTCTCTCAACTCCTCTAAGACCAACAAAGAGTTTGTTCAAAGTGAGACTACTACTCCAGTTGACACTTTGAGGATGATATCCTCCAATGGCATTGATGAGAAAAGCCTCTTAAAGGAAAACGAATACATGGCAACATCCATAGAGAAGATGCAAAAGAGAGTGAAGGAACTAGAGAAGGTGTGTAGAGAGATGAAGGGTCAAATGTCTGGGTTGGGTAAGAAGAAAGTCACGACTGCTGCTTCACCTCAATATAGACCTTTGCCTAGATTATGTAGAATCACTGATATGTAATTCATATACTTAATTTTATACACACTACACTATACACTTAATTTTAATTTATTTTAGTGTAACTTTAAGGGTCCATGCATTGTATATTGTTCCTCAATTGAACTTATTGTGAATTGCATGTCATTCCGATGTCAAATGATTTTGGTACTGGATGTTGGGTATCCGGTTTCTTTGGCTATATTGGTCATGCAACTAATATGATGACAGAATTACGAGCTATTCATCTGGTATGATTTTTACTTGGGAGCTTGGCTATGGCAAGGTGTTATTGGAAACAGACTCGCTAGAGACGGTGTGTCTTATTTCCCAATCCTACTCCCCCTTTCACTCCTATTTGTCTCTTGTCTTGAAGATCTGGTCCCTTCTCAGTAAGACATGGGTATACTCAAATTTTCATGTCCTTTATGAGGTAAATCAATGTGTGAATTTTTTAACTAGGAGAGGATCGTCCTACTTTCGTCCCTAGGTTGTGTGGTTTGCTCCAATCCCCGGGATGCGAATGCTACTTTTTAATGACTAGCGTTCAGTTGCTTTTTTGAGACACTAGGCCTTTGTGTTTCTTTCCTTTTTAACCCAAAAAAAAGATTTTGGTACAGTTTCATACGTTAATAAGCAATATATATATGTAGGTGTGTATTATTCACTTGCAATTCAATCCGGGCATGTTTGTTTATATTTATATTTATATTTTTAATTTTCTATTTTTATTTTTAAATTCAGTAAAAACATTTGTTTGTTTAATTTTCTGTTTTTTCTTGTTTTCAAAAATTACAAAAAACATAAAAAGTAGTTTAATTATTTAATATATTAACTTTTAATAAGAATTGTGAATAATTAATTTAAAATCATATTTAATTAATTAAAACTAATTATAATATAAATTATAATTAATAATTTAGTTATTTTTTGATATTGAATTAAATAAATTAAATTTAATAATTATTGATAAGTATAATTAAATTTAAAATATCTTCAAAGTATATATATTTTAAATAAAATTTGATTTAATAATTAAAATAAACATTATTTTATTAACAAAAATTTAAAATATTTATTTTAATAAAATAAAATAATTTTATTAATAATTTGTTAATGAATATTATATAAGATATTAAATTAAATTTATTTAATTAAAAATAATTTATCCTTAAGTTTTATATAATTACGTAATTTTTATTAGTGATAATAATACAACTACATTAACATCAACAATTAAACTTGTTTTTTTATTTGAAAAAAATACATAAAACAAAAACTGAAAATTACAATAAAAATAGAAATGAAACTAAACGGCTTCAGAATTTTGTTTGATTAAATTAACTTCATAGACTTATGTTTGATATCATTGCTTTTATAAATAAGTATTTGTTTATTAATTTTGTTTACATTTAAAAAGAAATCAAATTTTAGATTTGCATATAAAAAGAAAAGATGTAAATATAATTTTTTTACATTTTAATGTCCTTTACAAAATTATAGAGAACTAATCAAAGGAATTTTTTCTTGAATTATTGATATTTTTCATATTATTAATTGAAAAAAGATATTAATAAATAAAAATTAATTAAATTTATTTTAATTTATAAGATATTATTAATTTATAAAATTTGTTGACCGATTTTTTATATAAAATTATTATAATAAATTGAATTAAAAAATTAAAAATATAATTTGTTCAACAAATATTAAAAATACAAAGACTTGCATTTCTCAAAGATGTTGTCTTTCCTTAAACGCACGTCTGCGTTCCACTGAAGAACAGCAGAAGTAGGAAGTACGAGTGTCCAAATTCCGAACTTCTCTTGCCAATTTCATCACCTGCAGGTTTTTAAGTATCCCTCTGTCTCCTAATGTCTGTTTCTGTCAATGTCTAAATGCTGTCTCTTGCAAAATTTGATCGCAGATTGTTGCTTCATCTATCTCCTTCACTTCAACTCCTGTATTCAACCTTGGTCTTAAACCCTACCGACACCATTCCTAAAACCCCATGTCACTACAGCGACTCTACTAAACCCCTAACTAAAGCCCAACTCAAAACTCTAGTTTTGTCTCAGTTCTATCATGGCAAGTTCTTCAATCTTATCCAAAACGTTGTTGCTTCACCTTCTGTTCTCCTCACAGCCTCCCAAAACCTCATTACCTATCACCCCGCCGACGATTTGAGAGACTCAAGTTCTTGCCTTTACAACTTGGTCTCGAAACGTTTCTCAATTGAGGAACTGGGTCGTGAGATTTTTGAGAACCGGTTCAGTGTTGAATCTAATTGTGTCACATTGAGTGGTAAAGGTGAGACCTTGACTTTGCCCAACTTGAAACTCAAAGTTTTTGTTGAAGCTATTAGGATTGTGTTAGAGAATGTACATGATGATCGGTTTGTTACTTTCTCTTATGGAGGGCGTGCCAATATGGGGCGTCATACGGCTATAAGGTATCTAAAGAATTCTGTGGAGAACCCAAGCTGGTGGTTTAATGTTCACTTCAATTGTAATGAGTTTGATAAGAGGAATGTGGATAAGTTGTGTTCGTTTATAGGAGAGAAAATTAAGGATGTAATTTTGATTGATGTGATTATGCGTTTATTTCAATGTCGAGTGTTGAGAATTGAATTGGGAGGGCTCTATTTGGGAAGAGGATTTCCTCAAGAATGTGGGCTCTGTTCAATTTTACTTAATATTTATTTTAATGGGTTTGATAAAGAAATTCAAGAAATGCGTCTAAAAATCAAAGAAAAGAATATGAAATTTGAAAAGAATGAGATTGATGAACAGCATAATTCTTTTTACAAGCCAGTGAAGATACATGCAGTGAGGTTCTTGGATGAGATATTAGTAATCACTTCAGGACGAAAGATGTTGGCTATGGATTTGAAGAGTCGGGTTCTGAGGCTTTTAGAAGAGAAACTGGAATTGAAGGTTGATAAAGTAAAAACGTCCATACACAGTGCAGTTTCAGAGAAAATTGCTTTTTTGGGTATGGAATTGCAAGCCGTCCCACCTTCAGTTTTGCGGCCTCCTATGTCAGAAAAAGCAATTAGAGCTAGAAAGAAGTATCTTCGACAGAAAGAAGTTAAGGCTTTCGAGTTGAAGAATGCAAGGGAGAGGAATAGGAAGAAATTAGGCTTAAAACTGTTGCATAATGTATTTAAGAAGTTGAAAACAGGTCATGAATTCAAATTTGATTTTCAAATTGAGAATGAAGTGCGAGAAATCTTTGCAACTTGGGCAGATGAAGCGATTCAAGAGTTTATGGAGTCCTTGGAAGATCGCAGGACATGGCATAGGATGCTGACTACAGGTGATTTTCTGTCACTAAGTCATATTAGGAATCAACTGCCTCAAGGGCTTGTTGATGCCTATGACAATTTCCAAGAACAGGTGGAGAAGCACTTGTCGCCAGTCAAAGCTATGAAGGCAATGGAGGAAGAAAAGAGGAGGGCTGAAGAAGAGGAAGAAAGAAAGTATGCTAAGAGAACAGTGGAGGATTTGACAAAGCTTTGCATGAAGGTTTGTGCACCCGTTGAACTTGTGAGGAAAGCCATTAAGATGGTAGGATTTACAAACCACATGGGTCGTCCAAGGCCGATCAGTCTGCTTACTTCTTTGGAAGATGCTGACATTATCAAGTGGTATGCAGGTGTTGGGAGAAGATGGCTTGATTTCTTTTGTTGCTGCCATAACTTCAAAGTGGTGAAAACTGTTGTCAGCTACCACATGAGGTTTTCTTGTATTTTGACCTTGGCAGAAAAGCATGAAGCAACAAAACGTGAGGCCATTAAACATTACTCCAAAGATCTGAAAGTATTTAACATCCACGGAGAAGAAGAAATGTACTTTCCGACAGAAAGAGAAGTAAAGATGATGGGCGATAAAAATCTTTCAGATCCAAATCCCGTAGATGGAGTGTTATCTATGGTGTTGATCAGACTTGCTTCTGAAGAGCCCTCACATATCTGTGCTGCTCATTTCTGTGATAGAACAGACACTATTATCTATCACGTACGGTTACTGCAGAGTATTCTAAGTGTGAGTCCAATGGACAAGGAGAAGTGGATTCCTGGTATGGGTGCAATTCATGAAAGTTTGAATCGTATTTGTCTCCCACTTTGTTCTGATCACAAAAGTGACTTGTATGTTGGAAAAATTACACTTCAAGATATAGATTGTACTTTAGGATACTGAACAAAGGTTTAGTGGCTCATTCTAACTCTGCAGGAGGCATTGATCCTTGTAGCCAGAGCTCTAGATTGATGTATGGAGATCAAGGTGAATATGATTAGAGGGATTTAAATTTTTTCTGCTATTAAAGTGAACTGTGTGCTTTTTGGAGGTCACAACATGCAAAATCCTGCTGCCAAATGTGAATAACAGATTGCCAGCCGATAGATTTTTGAACTATGCAGCTGGTATATTTCGAGTTCTGATGTATGCAAATTATATTCTCTCTATTCAATGGTGTATGTATGTATTTGACGGAAACCGCATGATAAGAATTTAAAATCTTAAATGGGTAAAAGTTGGTCGATGCTTTTCTTCTGCTGTAGGTCGACTGTTTTATTGTGTTTCACCAAGAGTGAGCATTTGTGCCTTCTGCAGTATTTATTAGCATGTTTTGCAAAATTGACCTCCATTTATGTCATTTCTTATGCCTACATGTTCATAATTATGCAAGTATTTGTAATAAATCCTTTACTAATAAAGAAAACATAATAAAGAAAATTCATTACTGTGTAACTAGTAAAACTTAAAAATGTGCGGCATTGCAGTCACGTTTATTTTGAATTTTTCTGATACATACAACAAAGTCCGCAAAGAGGTAGTTCATGGTGAGTGTGGTCTGATGGGTGGAGGGTATCATGTTAGAAGTGAGTATCTTATTTGTCTATTAAATGGACACTCAAGCAGTGTCATCACAGCCTACTCTATGTATTATCCATCTTTCAGACCGTTCACATATCTAATGGTTACTGTTACAGCTCTGTGCTTTGAGACTCCTCGCATCAAACTGTAAGAACATTGAGCAACGTCTATTATTGAACACGGTTACTGATGTAGGGCATTGATTTCGATGGATGTAATTGAGGGATCATATGAACAACTGCAATCAATCTGAGAGTAAGACTTGTGTGGACAAGTTACAGCTCAAAAATGCATCCAGCTCCACTCCAGCTCCATTCTCTTACAGGAAACTTATATTCTTGTTCTTCCTACCAGCTATCTTGTTTTGAAATGTTGTCACAAAACTGATTTCTTTCTTTGCAGCAGGCAGCATGTTAGATATCCCAGTCGGAAATTGATAAACTAGCAAAAGGAGCTTGCAGTAAGTAAATTAAGACTTTTGAAGGAAGCTGGAAGGTGACTATATAGCAGAAGTTTAACTGACTGCCATGGACATCATGTTTCAAATGAACCATGCAGGGGCGTTGATTTTTCAAATTGTATTATTTGAAAGACTAACGGGATCTGAAAGCCAACACAGATTAGTTTAAGATTGATGTCGAAGTAGTTCAATCGAGTATGGTTATCAATTTGTTTTGAATTGAAGAGTTATTGATACTTTAGCTTACTTTCCAACGATATTTTCAGGTATCCTGTTTCCATATATATCCCACAATTTGCCATCTAGCAGCTCAACACAGCGACTCTTATTATTATCAAGTGAAGACATCAACTTGAACAAACATTTGCTGTTACTTTATTATTCACACCCCTTTGGGCACTTATGTTACATTATCCTGAAGGAGATAACTTTGAAACCACTCGGATCTTACATTCATTTAAAGATACACTCCTTGTCCTAATAGATGGGGAGTTCCCAAGTATTATATACTTCCCTTTGACACAACTTACCACTGAATCGGGAACATATCACCTGTTGTTATCCTATTTTATGAAATGAGACTTATAGAAAATAAATAGATAGATGGTAATGAAAAATGATAGAAACAGAATCATAATGAGACCAGATAATCTAAATCTTAGAAGTTTCTTAGAAGACACGGTTGCACGCATAAATTAGTGAGCACCTTCTTCCACTCGAAACTCTAACATGTGTATCGTGACCGTTGAGCGAGAGTTCATTGACTACTGCCCAATTACACATTCTCAACTGCTTGCTTCATGCATTAACATTTATTTTAGCTTCTCGATGACCCACGCCTCTCCCCGATTCATCCTCCCCAAGATAATGCCAAAACCTAGGCCTCTAAACATATGCATGCATATGCTTTTATTTTTAATTTTACCTCTTAAAGTCTGTTTCTTTGGAGTTTATACTTGATCTTCAGCTGTTTAAAGCTATGTGAAACCAATTAAAATAATGGGCAGGGAAGAATCTTAGTTGGAGACATGGCCACGGGATGGACCGGATGGTAAAGAGAGCAAAGAGAATCAAGCTACTTGGAGAGCGGACCCCACATCCGATCTTCAATCTCCAATGAGTGTTTACAACTTTCAAAGACCCTTTTGTCTCCTTATTATGATGCTCTATTTCATGGTTGCCCACCAAAACAGAGCAGAGCAAAGAAGAAGAAGGTTCTCATTTCTTTCTTTCCACTCACCCATCAATCCTCTTCACCAATGAGCTGCATCTCTTTAATCGAGGTGGAAACTTTACTGATTTAAATGTTGATTACTCATGGTGGCTCAATATACCATTCTTTGACTTCCCAAAAAAACTGATCTTACTGATGAACGTTGGTATTATTACGGTACCCATGAAAGATTGACCAATTTCCTCTTTCGCTCTCTATCTTTTTGCTGATTACAGCCAACCCAGATGAACCAACCATCTCAGGCAATCTTTTTGAATCTGGTAAGAGTCTTTCTTTTGATTCTCTTTGTTGGTCAAAGCACGATCCTTTTCTATTACGATTTTATCATAATTGCAATTCTGAACTATGTAATTACTCTTGTTGTTGCTTGTGCTTTATTGATGTTCGATTGTTGGTTGTTGAACAAATATCGGGATCTTCTGATAGTTCCTTGCTTTGAATAGCTCATAAACTGTCCCGAAACCACATTTGGGCTTATGGGTAATCATTGTAATCCCAACAAATTTAGTGTCGACAATAATCTTAAGCATTCCCCTCCGTTTTCTTCCCTACTTGTTTGTTAAAAGCTGTCTTTTGGGAGACAAAAAGCGAAAATAATGAAAGAGGCGACGTCTGATACTGTTTTACACTCAGGGTTAGAAATCAACTGCATCAAGCAGCAGTCATCATCCATTCTCTTTCTTACAATTGAAGTGAATGCCCTGGTTCGCTCCTGAGATGGGTTCTGGGGGAAATCTGGAATGGTTTCGTGAATCTCGTCGACCATTGGTATTTGACAAAATTCCTGATTGCTGGCTTGTAACTTTTTTCACTAGTGGACTACGGAATAACAAAAGCAGCTTCTATGTTTGCCTAGCATTTCAACTTGAGGAGTCTCTAATGTCATTTACTTTACGAAAATTAAAATTTGCATAGTTTGATGATTAAGGGCTAACTGATTTATGCTGCTTTGAGGTTTTCTCTATGATGTGTTTTTGAGGAGTCCGAATGTTGTTCATAAGTTGATAATATAACTTTATATCCGATTCCTTTAAGACATAAGATTGTAAACTAATCTTCTGATGCAATGCTGAGTTCCAGTTTTGATCACCACTGGATCTTCGTACCAAAGGACTTGTTAATGGATCGTCAAGGTAGGCTATATGCAGATTCACGGGACGAATCTACACCTATGGAGAATGAATTTGGAAAAAAGATACCCTCAGAGAACCCATTTTTCACAAATTTCAGAATGCCAGAGCAGCAGCGGAGGTGGGAAGATAGTGGACATAAGATGGAACCGTCTTTACAAGAATTCAATATACCATCTGAAACCGTTTCTTCTCACCCTCACATGTCTGGTAATCAAATCAGATCGACATTTCAAGCTGACAAAATGCAAGATTGGGATCCTAGAGCTATGCTTAACAATCTTTCTTTCCTAGACCAAAAGATTCATCAGCTTCAAGATATGGTAAGTTCTATTGCTGTCCAGAAGGGCCAGATTTCAGGGCAGCCCGATCAACTTTTAGCTCAGCGCCAGCAATTGATCACAGCTGAAATCACTTCCGTAATAGTTCAGTTGATCTCCACTGCAGGAAGTCTTCTCCCATCTGCAACCGTGAGGCGTACTCTCCCTACAACCACTCCTTCAAATGGACAGCTTGAACAACTTGATGGATTTCATTTTTCTTCTGGGGAGATCATGAACAACAGTGTACAGTCACAGTGCTTACAACATGGTTGTGGACATAATGTGTCTGAACCAAACCACTCTGCTGAAGAACATGAACTGAAAGATGAAGAAGATGCTGATGAAGGAGAGAATCTTCCACCTGGTTCCTATGAGATCTTACAACTGGAAAAAGACGAAATCCTTGCACCACATACGCACTTCTGCACGATCTGCGGGAAGGGTTTTAAAAGAGATGCAAACTTAAGGATGCATATGAGGGGTCACGGTGACGAGTACAAATCTCCTGCTGCACTTGCGAAACCACAAAAGGAATCGAGCTCCGAGCCGGTGCTTATTAAGAGGTATTCCTGCCCCTTTGCTGGCTGCAAGAGGAACAAAGATCACAAAAAGTTTCAGCCACTGAAGACTATCCTTTGTGTCAAAAACCATTACAAGAGAACCCATTGTGACAAAGCCTACACCTGCAGCAGATGCAACAACAAGAAATTCTCCGTCCTGGCGGACCTCAAAACTCACGAGAAACATTGTGGCAAAGACAAATGGCTATGTTCCTGTGGCACAACCTTTTCACGGAAAGATAAGCTCTTCGGACACATTGCTTTGTTCCAAGGTCACACCCCAGCAATTCCCCACGAAGAAACTAGTAGACAGG
>JANZXP010000003.1:5738871-5757775 GCA_027576715.1 Erythroxylum flavicans | reverse complement strand
AGATAAGCTCTTCGGACACATTGCTTTGTTCCAAGGTCACACCCCAGCAATTCCCCACGAAGAAACTAGTAGACAGGCTGCCTCATCTGATAAAATGGACAACAAAGAAACAGGTAACACAGTTGGAAGTATGGATTTCAACTTTGGCCTCTCGAAGGGGAGTTTTGATGAATCTACCAGTTATTCCCTGCCATTGAACACTGAAACACTAAATTTTGCAAGATTTCAAGAATTCCAGCGATCCTTTTTTGATGATTCAGAAACTTCATTCTCCTTCCTACTGTCTGAGGCTTCTGAATATAATCAGAAAACCAGGGGAGAGTCCAGCTCCAACAAATTTTCTTGACATTTCGGAAATTTCCGAATAAGTTTATTGATTGCATGTCAGGGGGCTCTAGTTGAGGGCTCTAGTTGATTGTAGCTGAGGTTGTTGAATGTAGTTCTATTAAATAATAATAATAATTATTATTAAATTTTCTGATCGCAAAATACACAATTGAAGCTAGACATTTTCGTTTATTTTTAAAAATATTTTTACTAAATTATCTTTTTTCAAAAAATAATATATGATTGAAATTATAAATAATGCATATTAATCGTATGTAAATTTTTGTTAAAATGATCACATATATTTAATAAAATTCTCATACTCAAAACAAATTTCCCATACAATAAAATACTCTTCAATTAGGTGCAATGATAGCTCGGGCCGGGCTCGAACAATTTCTGTTGGGCCCAATCCTAACCTAAGGCTCGATCTGGGTCAACTTCGGTTAAGCTTAGATAGTTCGAAATTCGTGAGATCTTTAAAATTAAAAAATAAAAAACAACGTTTTCACAAAATGATCTCAATTTTTTTTATAATTGACTCGATTAAAAAAATCAAAAAGCATGTCTTATAGTTCGGTTATGTGCCTATTTATATGAGCTTATACTACTAGAGTTTTTGTCAGTAAATCTTTTTTGAAAAGTTCTAAATTTGAGCTTCTTAAAAAGTTGTATTTTTATTTCTAAAAAAGCTATTCTATTAAAAAAGTGCTTTTGAATTTTACGGCTAAACATTCTTTTTTCTTAAAAATAACTTTTTAGGTTTTAAAAAATACTTTTTTACTCCCCAAAAATCGAACCAAGCAGGCACTAACTCGAACATGTCTATTAACTTCAAGATTGGGACGGATCGGATCAAATTAGGTCGAAGTGAGTCGGGCCCAAGCCTACTTTTAATAACTAAAAATATTTTTAAATGAGATAAATAAAATTTGTATAATTTGATCTCTAACAATGGGAGACGGTTAAGAAGAAGGGGAAGGAACACGTGTAGAAGAGAAAGGATGAGGTGTCATGTGAAACCTTTTAAGGTAGGACATGATGATGACGTGGTATTGTTATAAATGTCATCTTGTCTTGTGTTTCTGGAACACCCTAAACTTAAAACACAAACATTCCAAATTAATTAACAAACTAGAAACCAACCATACTGGTTTAAATCTAACTATTTGATTTACTCACCTCATTAATTATTTAATTAAGACAACATTAGATCATTCAAATCTAATAAAAAGGGAGCTCTTCTCCTCGTTCTTCTTCTTCTTCTTCACTGTTCCTTTCTTGTTCTGATTGGATTGGGTTTCCATAATTTAAATTTAAATAACAACAATTAAGAAAAAGAAACAGAAAAAGAAGAAGACAACAATCTCAGGCGAGTAATGGCACGGGGCGGCGCCGCAGCAATGGCGGAGGTCACAGCGTTGAATTTGAAAGAAGCGCATAGCTGGTGGCATCATATTAACGAATCGGTCAAGTGGCAGGACTCTATCTTCCACGTCCTAGCGGTACTATACGGGCTAGTCGCCGTTGTCGCTCTTGTAACCGCCGGCTTCTCTTTTCTCAATTTCACATATCTTTAACTACGACTCTTATTCATAATAATAATAAAACTTTTAATTTTAATTTTGTGATTATTGTTGTCGACCGATGCAGGTTGCAATTGATGTTTCTCTAGGGTTTCCGGCTTTTTAGGGGCTTTCCTGCATGATTTTGCGTATGTTTTTATTTTTCTCGATTGGTTTCATGCTTAGGAAATTGTATTATGTTTCGGCATTAGGTTCAATTGGTGCGTATTCAATTGAGAGTTCCGGAGTATGGTTGGACCACTCAGAAGGTTTTCCACTTCCTCAATTTCTTGGTCAATGGGGGTTAGTATCTCTTGATGTTGAGTTTTAATATTTTTTTAATTCCTGGATTTCTGATGTTATTCAATGGTCTTTTACTTTTTCTCCTGATTTGCAGTTCGATGTGTAGTATTTGTTTTCCGTCGGGACGTGCAACACATACGCCCAGTGGTTGGTAGTCTTATGTTGATTAGTGTTTTCTGATTTAACTTTTGGTGTCTATGCTTGTACCTAATATGTCAGGCTTGCATTGGCCAGATTTTGCAACACATCCTACTTGATTTGCCAAGTCTTGCTTTCTTTACAACTTACGCGCTTTTGGTCCTCTTCTGGGCAGAGATTTATTACCAGGTTACGTTCATTTGCTTAGTCAATTGTTTGGTCTACTTTGGAGTATATTTATCTTCTTCTGACGTTAATTAAATTTGACAGGCACGTGCTGTATCTACTGATGGACTTAGACCAAGTTTCTTTACAATCAACGCTGTGGTTTATGTTATTCAGGTGGATCACTTCTCTGTTTCTGTAAATCAATACAATGATGCTTGGAACAAGCAGCTAAACAAATGTTATATATCGCTTTTAAGGCTAAAAACATTGCTTAAAATGGTTTAAAGAAACTTCTCAAACTGTTACCATATGATCCTTACACCCCAATGTTTTATGCCATTGTATCTGAAGTGGTGCTATATATAAATGCTGTAACGTGGAATGCTTTTAGGGGATCATTAACCACTAAAGAAGAAACTGTTAGATTTTATAGTTATTTGAGGAATTGTGAAACTGAGTTTGCATGAACAGATAAAACGTATGCTGTGAGTGAGGAAAATTGGAAGAGAAGAATATATTAACTTAAAGCACGTGGTTTAAATATTGGAATAATTGAAATGGTGAGTGTCTAAAAATTTTTAAAATCCTATGTTACCTTACCTTCTTCTGTACTGATTATGTAAAGTGGGAATTTAAATGGGCATTCCCAACAAATAGACCACTGCTGGAATTCATCATACCATACTTCAAGGAAGAAAAAAAAAAAAGGAAAGAAAAGATCGTGAGGTGGAAGATGTACTGAAATCAAATGCAGTTTGTTGCATATAGAAACAAATAAACATGGTATAATGGTTTTTGTGGTTGGATTGATCGGTTGGTTATGGCATTAGTTTAAAACAAATGAAAGATGACATTGTAAATATGCTCTTGCAGCTTATTCCTAACATTAATATCTTTACTAATAGTAGGCATGATGTCTTAAGCAAGGGTGCTTTATGCATGCCTCGGATCATATTAATTCTAGTATTTGCGTGCCTGGTTACAAACATGAATGCATGTATGGATGTGTTAATATGTAGGTATATGTGCCCAAGCAATGTGTATACAGAGAGATTCTCTAGGGTGTTAACGCAATTGTTAGAGCTAAAAAAAATCGTCTAGTGGGCAACATTTACCGTGCATATAACCTGGAAGATTATCAAAGTGGAGTTTGAAAATCTGCATTTAACAGCCCTTTATGAAAATTTTAACAAAGAAGTTTCTCTTTGAATAATTGTGGACTCTTTTGGAACATCATACTGATAGTTTAGTAATTGTAAGACCTTTGTCAAAATGTTGCAACTAGAATTTTCTGTCTTCCTGAGACCAAGTTATTGTCTTTTTGGATACCATTTTGCAAGCTGCAACTCTGATCAAGATGACCTATGATTTACAGAGCTATTGTGCCCTTTTTATCTCTGTGTGTGTGCACGTGTATTAATTGCACCTTAACACTCAAATTGATCGATTCCAGATTGCTATGTGGTTGGTGTTGTTGTGGAAGAATATCCTGGTTGTCGTCATCATTTCTAAGATGTTCTTTGCAGGTTTTCTTCAGTATTATTTTAAATGTTCTAATTATACAGAGTAGTTTTACAGTGATAACTGATGCTTTTATCACGTGCAGGAGTATCTTTAGTTGCAGCTCTTGGCTTTCTCCTTTATGGTGGAAGGTAATACTGCAATATGCATTTGTCCTCCTACTTTGTGTGGATGATAGCAGAAGACCTTTATCTCTGACCACTTTAGTCTGGATAGCTGGATCATAGGCCAGCTTATGATGTTTCTGCCATTACTCTTTAGGATTCTTATGAGATGGCGCATTATAGCTTTTCTTTCTCCTGGAGACTAGGTTAGTCAATGAACTGTTGTCTGTAGTTTTTCAGACCCCAAATTTGTCAGATTTGTGTGTGACAAAATTCAGAAAAAAGTCGGCACTTCTATAACTTTCTTTATATGCTTTTGTTTTCCTGCCGTAATTGATGCTTGTAACAGTTTATTTTTGACTCTGACATGGAAATGGCACAATATCATCGATGTGGCAATGGATTCATTTTGATCTAATGCTTTTGTAGAGCAGAGGCACATACTCTGTATTCTGTCATCTTCTGTCCCTTTTCTTTGGTGCAGATAATTTGACCTAATTCTAAGTTACGTATCTCTACACCAAGTTTGCTGTATTTTGATCTACTTCATTTCATAATTTTCATCTCCTGTCAGGCTGTTCCTAATGTTGCAGCGCTTTCCCGTGGAATCCAAAGGGCGGCGTAAGAAGCTTCAAGAGGTATATATCTCTTATAAATGTTGTTAATTTTTTGCTTTCAGTACTGTTTTCATTTGACATTTTTGTTCTTCCTCTTTTGCTTTACTTACAGGTTGGCTATGTGACCACCATATGTTCCTTATGCTTCCTCATCAGATGCATCATGGTGAGCCTACTCAACTCTTATAAAACAAATTCTATTTCTTGACCTCGGTTAAGTGAAATGATGCCTCAGCATGGTGAAGTTTGATAAGGAAATTGTTAAAATTATGATGCAATATTAAATGTTTGCATGAAATTCTTCCATTACTGGTTGACTGAGGCCTGTCCTTTTCAACCTTTTTCTTCTGCATGCAAATTTTGATGCCGAGTTTCTAAAACTTAATTGTTTCTTCCATGTTACATGAGCATCTGACACTAGCTTACTCTGTTCTTTAACAATGCTTAGATGTGCTTTGATGCTTTTGATCAAGCGGCAGACCTAGATGTGTTGGACCATCCAATTTTAAACTTCATTTATTACTTGGTAAGTTTATTATGATTTTCTGTACGTCATTATTATGGATAACTTATCAGTGCCATGATTATTCCTCTAATCTTAAATATTCATACGATGTTACCCTAATATGGCTTAATGTCAAACAAAAAGCAAATATTCGTTCACTTTCTGTTCTACTATTCACCAATATACTCTTCAGCACTCGAACTTATTCACAAGAAACACATATTTGCTGTAATGAAATTTGGTATATGTTTCCATTTTCGCTACAAATCTACATGATTTCACTAGACACATATGACCTGTACAAGGAAAGTGCTGGATATTGCTGGACATATATAATCTCTACAGGAAAATGTAGGTTATTCATTAAATTTTTTTGTATGCATAGTTCATAGCCCTTGTCGAACATGACCTAGCTCAATTTCATACCCTTCAAATTCGGATTTCAGAATGTTATGGTGAGAAAATTAAAATAATAATCTGTCTGGTTGGATTGGAACAGCCAAAACTTAAAACTCTTTTTTTTTGTGTGTCTAGATTCCTATGCATAAGATTTTCACTATTACCTGTTTCTGTGTGCAGTTAGTGGAGATTTTGCCTTCATCCTTGGTTCTTTTCATTTTAAGGAAGTTACCTCCAAAGCGTGGCATTACACAATACCATCCTATTCGTTGAAAAGGGTGGGAGCAAGAAAACATGCAGATCCTAGAAGCGATGAAATGCTTGCAGTAAAAAAGTGTTATATATCCTCTAACGAGAACAAGCAAAATACTCTTTTAAGTTGAGACTGTTCTTCGGGAAAACCAAGAGCCTTTATCAGAATGGAATCGATCTTATCAACATGTTCTTGGTAGGATACTGTAGATGTGTCAAAAGCACATACCTTCTGAGGATTGTGCAGATGTCTGATTGTTGGTGTTTAGTCTTTCCATATCAGATTTGATTCCTCTTTTGTGTCAATACAATCTTGGGCCACGGTGTTTCAGTAAATCATCCTGCAATTTATATGAACAGCAATTCTAATAACTATTTTCGTCTATGGCTAACCTTCTTTCACCCTTTTTTTTTCACTTTTGTGTTCAATAAGAGAGGAAATGTCGTACTGGAATTGATAGATGCTTATAGTATATGTTTTTAGAGCATTCTATAATAAGATGATGAAAGGATAAAAAGGATCAATGAAACTACAGACTGGAGGAGATCGGTACCTGTTGAAGGAAACATGTGCAGAGAGTTTCCCCGGACTTCTCTTTGCTTAGGCTACTTTTGGAATGTGAAATTGAGAGGGATTTTAATGGATTCATGTCTTGGAGATTAACTAGTTGACTGGTAGGTTTAGTTCTCACTAACTAGTTGACTGGTAGTTTTAGTTCTCACTTATACCTTTCTGGTGTCAAAGTGCTTTGAATGGTTGGTTTTATGTTTCTATATTCTTCTTATAATCTTTTGTATGACTAGATTTGTAACAATTAATAAGCTCATTTGCCTTGAAGATTAAAAGGTTTGAGTTCTAAAATTAGTTTATGAATTGAAATTTAATTTAAAAATTAAGTTTAAAATTCAGTTCAACTTCTTATAAAATTGTCTAATATTATTGAAACATATTAATATTATACTAATTTCTATTTTATTGATATTATGATAAATAATCTAATAATAAAAAATATAAATATAAATGGTAACGTTTTAAAAGACAGATGGAAGTTAAACTGGTAAAATAAGACGTTAAAAGCTTATTTCGGTATTAAATTGTTATAAAATCGGTTAAAGATTGAATAAAATTAAAGCATTTAAAATATGATTAAAAGATATTATTCTTATCCATCAAAAAATTTGAAATTTAATTATAAATATATTGTTAAATAAAAATTAATTGATAGAATTTACTACTTAATAAAAATTGATCAATTAGTTAACAAATTGATCGTTTTTTAACAATAAAAGTTATTAAAATAAATCAAATCAAAAAGTTAAAAACAAATAAAAATTTTTTTATAATTAGACCGATCAAACTAGTTGAATTTTTTAATTATTGATAAATAGTATTGACTTAGCTTAAATTTAAAATTTTATAAAGGATCAATCTTGAATTTAAAATAAAGCTAATTTTAGATTGAAATTTAATAAGTATAAACTTAAAGCTTTTAAAAAAATTTAGATAATCTAACTCAGACCTGCGTACAGCTCTAAGCATGACCTGAGCTGCAATTACCGTACAGTCTTGTGTCCCAACCTACATCTTGCACCAAAAAGGTCCGCAGAAACTTTACCGTTTAAAATGAGGCGTAAAAGACAAAAGACATGTTTCATTTCAATCTCTGTTCACTTGTTCTTGGAAGAGAATCTATATGTTACATTAAATCTTACGTCCAAAGTAACTGTTCTTATGCTTGTGTTCTAATACTCAATGTATTGTACAAGGTTAAAAGGAGCTTTCACAACTCCTGTAGGAAATGTATAAAGAGCTAGACTGGAGTAGACTACCTATACATCTTTTTCCTTCTGGCAAAAGCAAAATTGTTGTTTTGCTTAGCTTATCAACAACAGGATAACCAAAAGAGTCCCAAGTCCAGTCATCAACACGAGCAAGCAATAATATCACTGGCAAGTGCAGAAGACATATGCAACTCATCAGCCTCCGCTCTGTGCCGAAAATTCAGGTGCTCGGCCAAGAGGAACCATAAGATCCCTCATCACTTCATACTCTTCTAGGCTTATTTGAGCACCATCCAACACCTGTTAAACCAACAGCAATACCAAAAGTGTCATTACTTATAAAGATAATGATTCTTAATATCCCAATCCGTTGTTGCAAGCTGGCCAACCTACCTGCTCAACCAATTCAGTTCTCCCTGAGTTTTAATTTGGGAAAACAGTAAGAGAATAGATTTAACTGATAACAGAAACTTGATTTACAAGTGAAAAGAACATAAAAACCCCTTTGCATTACCTTGCCTTGCTACCCTTCTTAGTCTTTAGGGGTTACTCGAAGATAAATACTGTCAAGATCCTGAGATTATTTGGTAACATATGCCATATTTAGCTTAAATGACAATTTCATTGTTATGCTTTTGATTCATGTATGAGTAACTTCAAAATGGAAAGGTTCTTAATTGACTTCTTTTCTGGTGACTAAGAATTTGTTCATCGATTTTTGGCCAACATACGATTTGAGATAGTTATCAGTTCATCACCACTCTCATAGAGATTATATTAGAAGCCAGAAAAAAGAGTAGGGTAGAGAGGGAAAAAAATGAAAAGAAAGGATAAGTGATCTGCACATAATAAAAGAAAAAAGGCCTTCTGCAACAAGTAGACAGGATTCTCTTGAGCTACTATCTTCGCACCCTAATGCAGAAGGCCTGCTGTAAGATGGCCTCATTTTCTAGTTAAAAGAAAATAACAAGCAATCTCACCCTTTGGATCTGCAAAAGTTTCTATTACAAAAGAGGAATGACTCGGACAACTGAAATGTGAACAAAAAACAAGCAATCTTACCCTTTGGAGCATCATCCGCCTGTTAATCATATGTGAAGTAAGCGCAGGTATCCTACTAACAGCGAGGGCGTCAAGGAAGAGAAGAGCAATGACTTGCCACTGTTTCATTCTGAATGCTGGGAGCGCATCAACAAAAGACATTGTGTCCAACAAGCAGCTCTGCATAAAAGTGCCTTGTTCAAATTTGAGAAAACAGATAGTCTAATCTGTTCTTGTAGTTCCTTGGACGATACATGGAATTATATTACAAGAAAAGATTCTCCAAGTACAAAACCATTCTTTTAAACACGTTTCAAACTTTATCACACAATATATGTGAGAAACCGTGGATCTCATGATTCTCACTAAGTAAAAAGGGGAGTTCGACCAACAATGATTTCCTTAACAGTGAAGAAATCATTATCATAATCGATTACTTGCGGTTTTATAAAATAAAATCAACATAGCATGTGGATAAACACTTGAGTAGTAACTTAATGTGCTTGCCAGAATTGATGATGGTATTCCATTCCTTACACATGCAATTATTACTTATGGAATCAATTATAGTCACCGTAATGCCTGCATTGGTGAAAAATCATATATTTCCAGCGACTTTTAGAGCATTGAGAATCCATCAACCAGTCATTTTATAAGTTGTTCTTCTAAGAAAGGCAAATTATTAGTCACCATCAATCGACTATTTATTGTGTAACCTGTACTTCTAAGAAAGATGCTATGAGTTTCACATTATTAGTCACAATGAGATGGTAGCCTATTTATTACCGTTGCAAGCTCCAGTGTCGATATTGGTATTGACAATCTAAGATCTGCAATAACTCCAGGAAATGCTCGGGCAAGACAACCCTCTACACTTTTCTTGATTTCAGAAGAGCGACCATCTCCCAAGACTATCTTTTGGGGGTACTCCCTCCCATTAACAAATAAATAGTCTTCATGGGAACTTTCATCTCTCCCATATATGTAAGCCAAAGATGATGATGTTATCCATGCAAACAGTGCCATCCACATCGTCGCAAAAGAGGATAACTAAAAAATGCATATAGTATGAATCTAAAACTGAAATTATGAGTAAGAAGACAGACTAACTAAATTTAAACGAAACTTACGGTCAAACTAAATCCCTCAGGTGGGCCATCAAACCATGAATCCTCAGGATCAAAAATATCAGAACAATTAGTCCCAGGCTTTCCAGGCCATTTAGCAGAAGCATATTCTAGCTCACATGGATCCTCAGTGGTAACACTTTGATCCACATCAGGTACACTGGGTAAAATGATGAGTCCAGCTTCAGCCACTGGAGGTGTATGCAATAAAACATTAGAAATGGAAAAACCACTATTAAATGCACAACAATGCAGAGTAACTGTAATTCATTAGCAATGAACAGATGCATGGACACCCTACTGGCATTAGTAACATCAGCGCCTTCAGATGCAACAGATTCTGCTGCCTGGCTCAATGCTAATGCACAAGTTTCTGCGGATTCATAACGTAGCATAGCATCATCATCTTGCTTGTCAGTACTGCTTAAAACATTATCACCTGTCTTTTTATCCTCAATTTTCCTAATCTCAAAAAGATTTCTACTTCCAAAACTATCCATCTTCTCATCAGCCCAAGTTACAGAGCGACCAGACTTCTTAACAGTAGAAGACTTAAGTGAGGGTTTCAGCAAAGAGACACTAGCTGCTTTCGCAGCTTGAGATTTCTCTTCAGTATCAGAAGTACCAACACTTAAACAGTTCAAAGAAGAATTTAAAAGTGAAGATACAACTTCAGCATTAGGCTCATCCTCTACAACCTGCTGACATCTTTCCCCTCTTGACTTTCCCGGGGTCTGACTAGAGTCATCCTTCACAGAAGCAGAAGATTGACTATTCAGGTCCATATCAGTTCCTTTTCCTTTATCTTCACTCTTTGCACAAGAAGCAGTACCACTCAAATTTGATGAACCTTTAGAAATGCTGTATTCATCTTCAGTGATTATAATACTCGTAAAGTCCATATCGTTAACGATAAAATCACTTTTGCTACTCAATGTGTTTTGGTTGGCTTTTGGTCCTACATCATATGGAAGATTAGGAGGAAAAACTCAATTAATCAAAGATAATACCAATGACAAAAGATCACAAAGAAAATACATAGAATAACGTAACAGATATGCTGTAACACCCCAACTCCCGCTGAACCGGAACCCGATATCGATAGTGATATCCGAATCCGTGCCCCGCGAGGGTGGTGTGCCACATCAACAATTTTCTGGGTCCAAAATTGACTCCGAAAAATTCCTATAATTCTCTAAAAATGAGAAAACCCTAATGATCCTCTCCAATTCAATTTTTTACACACTCAACCTATTTTTCAAAAATTCCCATTTATTCGTAATTATACCGGGAAAATGTCATGAATGCATGTACAGATATAAATGCATGAGCATGAGATGTGTTTTCCTAATTTCTCACGTATACTCGTTTCTATAATTCAACCCGTTATATGAAAACAGGATGTTACATATGCCATGCAACATATAAGTTATCCCCCTATAAGGGAAGACTTAAAAGGCTGTGTTTTGTTGTCACAGAGAAAACTTAAAAAAGAGGAAAATCAACTCTCTTGGAGGATTATAACTTGCATATTTTCAGAAACCAAGGTAATATAATCATAAATATAATGAAATCAGCATGCATGTAACCGAAGAAAACATTCTATTCTCTTCTAAATATTCATTAGTCAGGATGAATTCTACGAGCAAATCCTATATGTTCTTTCTTCAACATACTCGCACCCCAAAACAAAACTTCAACCCACAATCTACAATTTCACTTTCCACATGATTTCCAACAATACGAGTACAATAGCTAAAGATATAGCCAAAGAAAAGCATAGTTAAAGACTTCGCAAGCGTACCTGCTTGAAATTTTTTGACCTGAGAAGGCTTGGAATAACGCTCTCTTTGCGGCACGTAGCCCTCAATTGCATTTGATGGACCAATCCACTGATCAAACAAAATCTCCGCACCTCTGTGTTCCATCTTCTCCTCAATCTTTAAATTAGATAACCCTAACTCGCCCTCATTTCCTGACTCCTGAGAACTCAAACTCAAATTATCAAACAGCTTCAGGACCTCTTTCAGTTTTGCTGGGTTCAAAACTGAGCATCTCTCAGCTTGCAAGCTCCCAGCAAAAACTTGACTATTAACAACACATCCAGTAGAGCAATACATATACGTCTCGTGTAGATCATAGACCTTATGCTCCTTTAATGAAATGCGATAACGGCCCTTCTGGGGACGATCACTTGGAAGAGAATTTCTGCACAGCGGGTAACCACAAAGGTTTGATATTGATCTCTCAACCACGACATCTTCATAGTCACCGCGAGACATCACAGATCCAGCTGCAAATAGTTGGTCTTCATGTTGGATGCCCTCAAGAAGGGAAAGCTGCAACTTGTAGACAGTGTCTTTCACAAGGCCTGACTGCTCCTCAACCATTCTCAAAAAAATTTACAAACAATGGATTGTTTCCTGCAAACGGATAGCGTCAAAATGAAAACATGTAAAGCCAACATAGACATCATTCTTAGTAATTTTAACCGCGGATTAGCAAACACTATCACAAGAACCCCAGAAAAAATAAGGGACCAAAATTTTTTATTTTCCTTCTAACAACAGCACGATTAGAAACAGAAGCCAAAATTGAAAAACTTAAATGGATTGCTAGATAATAAAGAAAGGAAAAGCATTCGATAAAGCTTCGATATTCAAATACCCTTTATAAGAGGGGCAGCATATTACATAGCCAACAAAAAGTTGAAACATACGAAATGGAAACTTCGACAAAGAAAAATTGTTGCACTTAACTTTGGGCCGGGCGGAAAACAAAACTCAACAACATAAAAAGAATCGAAAATCACATTCAAAACCTTTCGAAGAAAATTAAAGAAGCAAACTTTTCGTCAATGAGCAAATTAAAGCAGAAACCACTTCACACCCAGAAAATTTTGCAACAATTAGAGTGCTAGACGGCGGTGTTAGATTACGAGAGCGACGGCTGTGCGAGATTATGAGAGCGACGGCTGCGTTGCGAGACCAAGAGAGGGAGAGCGGAAGCGGAGAGTGATTAAATCAATGCCGAAGGCGGTCGAATTTAATTTAATAACGTGTACCTGAGTAAAGAGTGTTATCGATTCTTTATACAATTTTAGTTTAATTAATGGTTACTCAATTAATCCAACTCGACTTTGATCGTCAAATTTGATTTGAGCTTATTAAGTTTACTTACTAAGGGCGAACGGATGGACGAACACGAAATTCATCCCATTCGTTCAATTAATCTGACGGTTCATATCGTTTATCTTGATATTTTATCATGCTTTTGTCTTTTTTCTATCGTTTTCTCCGCAGTTTTCTCCCTCTTTAAAGAATGGGCCCTTTTATCTGCTCTTCTGTCAAACGATTCTCTCTCCCTTCTTTCTAAAATTATTTTCTTTCTCCTTTCTCAAACGACTCTCTCTCCTTCCTCTCTCAAACGATTCTGTTTCTCAACCACATAAAAGCAATCTTGCCCGTGGATCGTAGAGACGCATTGATGTATACAAATATGTGATTTGAATTGGTGGGTTTCACTTGGTTTTGGTGTAAACTTTGGGGTTGCCTTGACAATTCACTTTCACAAAACCCTTTCTGAAGTTTTTGTATCAAAAATCACTTGTTTCGATCATTTCCGGGAGAAAATGGTGAGATGCTAGCTATGAACTTTCCCTACTTGTTTTTGTGTTCTTTGATGCTCACATAAATTTAATTGCACTTCAAATTTCTTACTGCACATAAGATTGAAGAAAGAACAAGAGGAGAAGGAGCTGACGAGAAACGAAAAAGTTGAAGCTCCCTTGTATACCATGATAAAGGTTAATACTTTGTGATTTTTATAACTTCTTGTTTTACCTTCATCTTTCTTGATTGACAATGGCTGTATACTGGGGAATTGGTTTTTTTCATTCCAGGAAAACTACGGTTTCTGAGATTGAAAGTCAGCGAGAAGAGAAGTTCCAGATAGATCTGATGGTGAGAATTTATGCAAACTCATTATCTTGATTTTTTTTCTTTGTTGAACTCTGTTTCTGTCGGTCTCACAGGCTCCTCCTCCGTTGAGATCATCTCCAGAAAGGGACAATGGATTGATTTTCTCGCTATAGATCCGAAAGTTGTGGTTACAAGCGTTGAAACGGTAAGTGCGTACCACCAACATTGTGTTTTGATGTCATATAAGCGCTATTCTGGTAAAAGGTGGAGACTTGAGAATTAATTGTGGTGTATTTATGATTGCTTTGTTTGTGCGCAGAGGCTACGGACAAACAAAATGAGAAACCCGTGAAAATTGGGAAGGAAGATATGAATGTTGAACTTGAGGACAAAAAGACGAAAGTGATAGCAACAGAAGATGTTAAGTCTCATAAGCCAATTGTTAATAATAATAAAGAGAGGAATATTGATCTCCAGCTGGATTTGGCACAGACGCACATCAGTTGTTAACAGCGGATAGGCAAGCATATATTTGACAGATGATGGTACTGTAACTTGTTGAAAAAACAGTGTTTTTGTCGTAGGCTAAGAAAACTAGGAACAAGAAGAAGAGTGGTTCCAACAAGTAACGTGTTTTCTTTTAATTCACTTGTACTATTTAACAAAATTTCCTTGCTCCTGCTTCTGGATTCCTTATCAGTTTCGCTGTCCGAGCTTTCCAGTGAAACAACATTGTGCGTTCCTTGAAATTGCACAGAACATCATCCAGCCTTGCTAATCACTAAACTCCAAGCACTATATCACACCCATCGCGTTCAATGATGACTACATTCGTCGTATTCTTACACATTCAATGGCAATTTAATTTGATATACATGGAATTACAGGGTTAAGAGGGTGACAAGAACAGAAAAGATTACTTACGTGATATTGGAATTGTCTTATTATAAAATTATTAATACACGGACAAATGGAAAAAGATAAATAATACATTTGCGCAATAATACTCACTTTATTTAGAATGAGTTTAGACATTGTAAATGAGTTTAGTTAAAATGAATGTCTGAATATTTTTTACAAGTCATCAGAAAAAGGCTTGGTTACTTGAATGTTCAACAAATTCCAATGAGCTTTTAAAACATCATATATTGGCAAATTTTAAAACTGCCAGAAGCATTTCCATAACCATTGTAAGGACTATATAGGATCATTAACATTTGTCAACTAAATACCTGATACCCATCCTTTTTCTGTCATGATAAGCCTGTGAAGTTTATCCATTGACTTCTCTGTTTTTTTTTGCGTGCCACTTGTTTTCTATACCAATCCAATTCATGAAGTTAGTCATTGAATAGCTACCCTCGTCTTATTCGAAGAAGGATAAATAATTATCAAAAAGTAACGAAATAAGATTGATAGAACAATAGTGTAGGAGCATATGAGATGTGAAATTATATTCCCTTCAATTATACTCTCCTAATGTCTTGTCTGTATTATCTAAAGAGCACAAAGAACAAATATTTCTATTGCTGTACAGATTAAAGAGCAAAGCAAAATTGGTGGACGTTTCACAATACCTAGACAGGAGGTGTAGAAACGTGGATTTAACTTTGAAAAAGTAGTCACTCTACTGAATAGGACGTTATATGTGTGGACAACTTTATTTCTCAAGCTTTGGCTCCATCCTACTGTCCATTTGAGGGTAGAATATGTAATAGACTAACTGCTTATACTGTTTTTGGACTTAATCAATAATCATTTATTCTAATCTCCCTCTATTCTTCTTAAGCCGGTCCCATTTGGTTTTGAGAATTATTTAATGCCAAACGGCTAAAAACATTATTGAAATAACCTTGAAATTCTGGTTCTTAAAGATTGAGGAAGGCATCAACTGTGACGACAGGAAGTAGTAACACGTGATTCTTGTTCTTTATGCTATTATCTAGTTTGTATATATGTATATATTAAAAAAATTATGCAGCGGAAACAAGGAAACAAGTCATGGTCACCTTTTTCGAGAAAGTGGAGAAGTTGATTTCTCAAGCTTTGGCTCCATCCTACTGTCCATTTGAGGGTAGGATGTGTAATAGGGTAATTGCTTTCACTGTTTGTTGACTTAATGAACTATCATTTGTTCTTATCTTCTTCTATTCTTCCTCAGCTGGTCCATTTTGTTTTGAGAATTATTTGATGCTGCGTTGACAAAGATCTCCTCTTGTTAATGATCATATAAGCCTATTTTGATGCTTCTTTTACAAATAGACACTGACCCACTGTTTTATTACTACTTGATAAATGTTATATTAATTTATATCAGTATTTGTTCGGCAATCATATTTTAGCTAAAATTTGATTGTTTCTCGGCAACTTTTTAAGAAAACAAGTAGAATAAGTAAGATAAAAGTTTTATAGATATTTTATATTATGTGAGTTTAACTATTTTGCTGAATCTGATTAATTTTACATTGAAAAAATTTTCATTATTAGTGGATGTCGCGTCATATGGTAACTTGACTTTTTGTATTTTTATTTCGTGTCATTGAATAATTGTCACAATTATTGTATAAAAAAAGAAACAATAATTGATTGATAAAATCACTACAGATTATTTCTGCATGTATCCTTTAAAATTTTTATTAAATTTGAGGTCGGTGGCTCATCCAAAATTATGGAAAAGCAATTATTTAGTTTTTCCTGTAAAATAAATAATTTCGTCACGAAAGCAACGCTCCACCAACTCTTACTCCAGCAGAAACAGAAAGTGATCTAAACTGTGGTCAGTGTTAAAGCATCTTAGCTTTCTACCTTTTGTTATTTCTTAAAAATTACATATTTCAAACAATAACATTCGTCTGTCACAAAAAATTATTGTACTAAACCTTGTGGGACCTGTAGGCCCTTCGTGTTTTTAACAATATTTTTATAAAAAATGCCGCGTGAGTTTTCTTCAGTAAGTTCTAGTCTTGGCTAAATTCTATAGCAGAAAGGATTAGAATAATTTTCTTTTGCTATACATAATTATCCATTACCTCCAATGTGATTCGTAGGCAGGAAAGGGCCTGTACTGTAATTGTAACAATAACTTAACTAGCTTGTACCAAAACTAGCAAGGTTGTACAGGATATGAGGTGGCTGTAGGCGACTGCACGTAAGAAAACAACAAATATATTTGAAATTAAATCCAAAATCGCCACATATGGCGATTAAAGTCGTCTTTGTCCTGTATTAAATCCGACATGTTATGTCTACAACCTGTAATTGTGTCGTTCACATTTTTGTAAAAGGATGCATTTGCAGAATAAGAGAAGCCAACTCCTGCAGCTGATTCAACGTATAGCACATTTGCTTCTGCATCACGTTAAAAGCATAACGATTCATAACAATCAAGCTGTAATTCTTGTAAGACACAGGATAAAGGTATAATACTTGAAAGACACACCATTATTCCATCTATAATAGTTTCTTATTAAAGAACCTCCATTGCTTGGTCTGAAAGGACCATGCTCCTGAAAAGCTCCAACTCCAACAGAAGAACAACCAGGCCCTACAACAAATCAACAACAAACATTTGCAACATAGCCACAACTCTACACTTATAATCTAATCTTTAAGTATGGACAACAAGTAATAACCTCCATTAAACCAAAAAAGAAGAGGCTTTGAAGCTGGTTCTGTTCCTGCTTCAACAAGGTAGTAGAAAAGGGCTCTCTGCTGGCATTCGTCCACAGTGATATACCCTGCATGTTGCTTGGACCCAACTTGTAGTTGGCCCGGCAAGCTTAGAATCCTGTTAGCTTCGGAACACATGCATATTTGTACAAATCACTACTATCAGTAGGCGTGAAGGAAACCGCGTGGCGTTTTGAGTTTTTTAGACTATGCTTGTTGGACTTTTGCTGAAGCAGCGTAGACCCCATTCTCCATCTATGATTACTGTAAACGTGTCAAACAAACAGATTCGTTACACCCTAAAATATTTCTCTTCCTCTTCTTTTTTTGAATGACCAAGATTCCTCACTCTTTTTCTTCTCCGACCCTACCTTTCTCATGTGACCCCCAATGCCAAATCAAAACTTCCACAAAATAGGGGCCTCACATGTCCTTAAGGTCAAGAAAGTAACCAACGAGAAGAGAGTGTCGATCTCTAGGGTAACTAGTGCTTTTATTCGTCTTGTCAGTTTGGGAGAATAATTGCTCCTCATCGTCTGTCTTAGAAAATTTAAAATGAATTTATATATGTAAGACTAGAACATAAGAGATGTTTAGATATATGTAAGACAGAACATAAGAGATAGGAAGCGACCTGACAAGAACATTTGAAGACACGGATAAATGAAAAAAGGGAATAAAACAATTGAAAAGCCTCAGTCAAATTATTAAACTTTATCATTTTACTGATGATTTACAAATTTTATCTTCCCATTAAAAGAATATTAAACTTCTTCTAGAAAAGGTACACACAGAATTAAAGACCAAGATTTTTCTTGTTCATATTAAACCTGGACAAATCCAGTCACCTGATAAAAGGCAACGGTTTACTATTATATATTACCGTCAAAGTAACGATAGTGAATTACAAAAGAGTTTAACTTCAACTAAAAAAGATAATGAGATTTTAATAGATGATCAACATATCAACACTGAAATTACATCATCTACACCTATTTCAGGTTTTTATCATTATTTATTCAATCAATCTTCCCATTTTTATGTTTATCAAATTAAACCTAACTTCAATTTTTAGGATTAATTATATTGTTATTTGTTATTTATTTACCCACCATTTTTATCAAAAAAAATTATGTTCACTTTTATACTCTGTGACTAATATATTTTTGTTATATATATTTTTTAAAGATAATATTAGTTCTTCTTTCAACGTGAGACAATGTCTTCACAAAAGATTCAGTGAATCAAATCCAGGCTCAAATGCAGACGTTGATGATAGCAACAAGAAACCCAAATTATCTTAGACTTTTTTTGCATTACATAATACAATATAACCATGTAACTTTCATGATTTAATTCCCTTTTTTAGACTATTTATGCTATTGTTAGGTGTTCATAGGTTATACTTGTTTTATTATTTCTTTTACATTTTGAGATCCTAATTTAATAGTCTTAAGAAACCTCAA